>CAKNYM010051142.1:155108-173621 GCA_932195095.1 Andricus curvator | reverse complement strand
TAGGGTGACCAGAAAAAAACACTTTTGGTTTTCTTAGGAGTGAAGGGTAAATAACGGTAGTTTATGCGATTGTAGAAGCCAGATTTTTTTTTTTAATTTTGAACAATATTTAGAGGTGGCCCATCGTCTTTGAAGTTCTTATGTAATTAACATGGGCAAACTCAACTTTTTTTTCATTTAAGATTTTAACCACGAAGTTATCCACTTTTTAATTTGAACTTTTAATATGTTGTTCTTGAGGTTCTCAGAATCCACATAAAAACATTTTTTCGATGAAAAATTCATGAAAAACATTAATTACGGTTGCTTGAAAAGTGCCATTTTCACTGTTTTCTACTGTTTTCAAAGCCTAATAACGGCCCTAATAATATATATCTTATACTGAAATTTTAGCAATATTTTCCTCGAAGGTTGAAGATCATATTTTCTAAAGAAGCAGATTAGGAAAAATATAAATAAGCCTGCAATAATGAAAACAAATCTGAGTAAATTTTTGAAATTTGACAGGTCTACGACTTAAGCTGTTTAATTGTCGGGGCGGAGCGCTCATCAGCTCGGCCATAAAAATCGATCCCAGTGGGTCCTGACACAATAAGCTCATAAAGCAGACCTTTTTTCGGCAAGCGTTCTTTAGCCATATTTGGAATGTATTGTCTACAATTTATTAATTTTGAACGCATTTAAGGTATCAGTTAAAAGTTGTTCAATTTCAAATATCTTTAGTTTTAAATTATACTCAATAATAGAGTACAATAATTTTTATTTAAAATTGAACGATTGCAAACATAAATTTTAAGTGATTTTATTTTGAACATCTACAACTTAAAATTGCTTGACTATAAAGTCTTCCAACTTGATACTAAGATTTATTAAACTTATTGCCCAATTTCTAGTATTTAAATTGGAGATTATTCAATTTAGCACGTTTTGAACTTAAAAGTAGTCACTATTAGAACTTGAAATTTTAAATATTGTAGAATCTTGAAGAATTCATACAATCAAAAATTGTTAAATTTGAAATGTTTTGAATTTCAAATCATACAATTCTTAAAGTTTCAATTCAACGTTGCCTTATTTAATCCTCTTCTGATCGTTCTCAATTCGAAATTGTTCAATTTTTAAAGCTGAAAATGGATTATCTCAACGTTTGAATTCAAAATGTAAAATTCAAATGTAATGGCCAAGATATAATACCTGATATTATTAATTTCTGAGACTAATATCCCCGTCAAAAACCACAGGGGGTTAGGAAATTTACCAAATTATTACAGAAACTTTCAAAAACTGCCCTACCATTTCCAGGTTCTTCAGAGTATTTAAGAAAATGCCATACCTCTTCCAGAATTTCCAGACTTTTTAAAAGTCCTTTATTTATGTCATTGCGGAAAAGTTGAGCAATTTTTTAAATAAGAATGGGGTATCGACCATTGTGGGAAACTTATTCTTAATAAAATCATAATTTTTTTTATTTACCCAGCGGTTCTTTGATGTGTCCCCTCCGTCCATATTTCGTAGTTAGCTGTACAGGTTTGAACCAGCTTATATCTTCGCGGTTAAAGAACATGAAACGAATTACTGCCGAATGTTTGTGAACTTTAAATGGATGTCCACTCAATACGACTCTTTTTATCACAAGTCTATCTGGATTTGCAGATAAAATGCTGCCAGTTGCAACTAGTTCCTAAAATTAAAAATTATTTTTAAATGTTCTCGATTTAAAGAAAAGTAATTCCAAATTGGTAACTTACAAGGCCTTCGCCTGCCTTTTCTACAAAGCACAACACAGGGCAAGGAGAGTAAGTGATTGGCGCAAACATACTCGCCACAACTGTACTTTCCGGTTGAAAGAATCTTTCATACTGAAAAGTTAAGATAACAATTTAATTTTACAATAATAATTTCAATAACATTGATCGTAAACCTAGCGAAATCAAACTTAAAAGTTGACCAATAAAGAGACGAACCTTGTGCTTGTTTCCATTAGTGTGTTGACTGAAAATCGGACACGTCGCGAACCTTCTAAATCCGCATTGGAAAACTAAGCGCTCCTTGGACTTAATCGGTTTTAAATTATCCCCTGTGCGTTTCAAGATAACGTTCGAAACCGACATTTTTTGCTCGTGTGGTAGCAAGCCAAAAATGATCAATGGACGGTCTTTTGCATTACAATGAGCTTGAAACAGATGTAGATTGACGTTCTTCACATGAATCGTAACGTAACCTCCTGGCTGTAAAGGACAAACATAATTAGTAATGGATGTTACAGTGAATCTATAAAAATACCGGCTGACTGGGCTACGCACAGTGGGACAAAAATGTGTCTCTGGACAAATCAGTCTACAGACCAAAATTTCAATCCAATTTTAATGTTTTTTTTTGTCTAAATAAAAGCTAATAAAATTCTCCATAGATCGGTCGAGGCCAATTAAAAAAAAAAATTATTTAATAACAAAAATGGATTTTTTTTCGAAAAGTACCGGTTTTTCTTTAATTTCATTGAAATTTATTGAATTTGTTATAAACAAATAAGTGATTGAAAATGGATTCATGGGGATTGGCAGTGATTCGTGATTTGATTTGCACAAATTTTATAAACAATCATCCATAGCAGGTAGTTATGTTGAAATAAATCAAGTTTTTTCTATTGAATCGGCCAAAAATTATACGAAAATGTCACAAAATTATCATATTCATCCAATAACAACTGATGATGGTTTAAAAAAATCTAATTAACAAATGCACTCTCTGGCTATTTTGAGAGGTAAAAACTTGTTTCTTTTTTTCAACGTAATAAAGTGTAAATAACTAATTTCTAAACATTTAGGGAGCTTATATGACAATCAATAATTTTCATTGTTAAAAAGGTAAAAACTTGGTTTTTTCAACGTACCCAACTGTTGACGGTTACGTTAATTTTAAATTTCCCGAAGAAACACGGAATTTTTTGTTTACAAATATATATAAAAAAAAATTCGTCTATAAAATTATTAACTACAATAACAATAGTGGATCGTCATCGAGGTTTCTAAAAAAGTTTGAAAATTAGTTATGAACAGTTGATTACGATGAAAAAAACAAAGTTTTTACCTTTAAAAATATCAGAAAAATGCATTTGTTAATTAATTTTGTTTAAAAAAATTTCAATTGTTATCAACCGATAGCACAGATCCATTACTAAATAAGAGTCTGCTAATACTCTAAAAAAACGCAATTTTTTTCTTAAAAAATGCATAAGATGATAAAAAATTGTTTAAACAATTTTTGTTAAAAATGAAAATTGTTGATTGTCATATAAGCTCCCTAAAAGTTTAGAAATTAGTTACTTAAACTTCATTACGTTGAAACCCCCAATTTTGTACCTCTAAAAATAGCCAGACAGTGCATTTGTTAATCAAATTTGTTTAAACAATCATAAGATGTTATTGAATGAATAAAACTGATCATTTTGTGACATTTTCGTATAATTTTTGGCCGATTTAATAGAAAAAACTTGTCTTATTTCCACATAACTACCTGCTATAGATAATTGTTTATAACATTGGTTTATAAAATAACAATTTATTTATTATATTTCATGAATTCAATTAACAAACGGTTTTTGTCTACGAATAGTTCAAATTTCTGGATAGTTGCTTTATTGATTCTAGATATTTTGGATTGAATCCAACAAATTTTCAAAAACCGGTACTCTTCTAAAAAAAAACAATGATTATTGTATTATTATTTTATTAGGTTTGATGTAGAGAAAAAAACATCAAAATTGGATTAAAATTGTGGCCTGTAGACTGATTTGTCCAGAGAAACCTTTTTTGCCCCACTGTGTTACGCCCTATAACAGGGTAGAACGGAACTTTTGAAAATACAAATTGATTTTTCTCTAAATATATCCTTTACTTTCTTATAAATTTCAATAGGATTATTTTAGAAAAATTTACTTTAAAAAATATTTTTTTTTTTCGGCGCTGAGATGCTTAGGATAGGCCGCTGTATATGAAAATATAAAATAAAAAAGGAAAACAATTGGACTCACCGGAACTCCATCTGCATCTTCACTGTCCCTCAAAATCCTCTTTCGAGTTCGATCAAAGTTTTGGAACTGAAATATCCTTGCGTAATCAATCGGCAAATTTTCTTTTAAATCCCAGGGCGTCGTCCTGAAGGATTCCAGACCTCGGTATTTTTGGAAACGAAGTTTTGCAAGCATATCTTGTGGCGTATCCACTTCGTCGGGGAATTCCGCGTCCAATTTTGCCTCTGTGTCAGGATAAAAATTTTATAGCGAACATTAAACCAGATGTTTTAATGTCACCGTTGGAAAATTTAAATACTTTAACTCAATAGCTATGACTACCTTTGAAACACTTCTAGAATAAATTATTCAAGTACTACATGAAATTCTAAAATGCTAGGTAGCTTGGCCCCCATTTCAGGTTGGACACATTTTTATATATTTGTTATGATTATTTAGGTTGGGCACTTAGGGATGTTGGGCGGGCAATTCGGGACGTTGAACGTGCAGTTAGGAAAGAGATAAGAGATGTACCTATTTTTATATCCTTTTATACGTCATATTCTTTAAAATATACCCATTCCATACTTTCAAAATAAAAATTTTATTTTAAAACCACATACATTTTATATTATACCTACATTATATTCATTTTTAGATTGATTTTTAGCCAAATTTATTGAATTTTGGAATTAATTTTCAGATAGGCTATTGGTAAAGAACTGGAATAAAAAAATTTTATTCTAGATATTCAAAGCCGTACACGAAGAATTTATAATACTGAATAGAAACAAAAATAATTAATTTTTTAGATGTACAACTAACGGAAAATTTACATAAATAGTGATTAGAATAAATGGAAGAGCAGAAATCGATTTCGAACAGTGATAAAAAATTTAAGTAATTAATTAGTAACATTCACGAAAATGGTAAATAAATTTAACCTATTAAACTTAGACATGAAGAATTTTTTAAAAATATTTTACAGATGATTCAAGTCTTTCCATTCATGTACACGATTTAGAACACTTAACTGAAATGAATTGATTATTCAACCATATATTTATTTAGGAAGAGAAAGCTGAATGAATACAAATTTCGTATCAGGGAACCGGGAATTAGCCTGGAATTTTGAACATCGGGGAAAGCCGGGAATTATGTTGAAAACCGTGAATGGGGTTGTTGCATATTTTCAAATAATTTTTTTTCCTTGTTAAATTAAAAGAACACCAAAAAAATAATGTAGCTACGGAAGGAAAGTTTTTTTAAAACAAGTTTAAATATTTTTTTTAATGTTTAAAAAGTATATTTTTTGAATTTTGCGGGAAGTACTTTGCAGGAAGTACTTCATTCTGATTAGCGCGGTTGTCCGGTTGGCGATGGAATATAATATGGCCGCTAGCGACTGAATGGGTAACAGCGGTAACAGGGGTAACAGTAACAACAGTAAACATAACCTATTGTAAAAGATATTCAAATTGAGGTTATCTTTGAAAACATTTCATTCTCACGCACTTGAATGATATTATTCATTACTATCTTTTTTAAGGTTTTATATTGTAAGCAAAATTGTATTGCTTTTCGACAATTATAAGTAAATAAATATCTCTGTTAGAAATTGTAAATTGAATTTTCGCCAGCTGTCTGCTAGATACTTCGTTAGTCAATAGATCATTATTCTGATTGGTTACGCGCTTTTTGGGAAGTGACGTTTCAAGGTCACAGAGCTTTTTAATAGGGATTTCAATACTTTTCTTAAACATTTTTTTTTCTCCACAATGAAGTTTTCAAAAATTTTTTTAAATGCACCAAAATGTTCAAAATGTTATGCAGTATTTAAAAAAGATATTACCTAAAATTCATGCAACGACCCCATTGTTCAGATTTGTTTCTACTTTTGCAATGAATATCGTGTCGCTCTTCGAAAAAATGGGTCCGGAATTGTGCTCAGAGTTACCAACCATCTTCGTTAAAATATCAAAGGTCATTTTATATTTAAGATTTTAAAGTTAATGTTTCGTTCACAAATGAATGTTTCTTTTATACTATAATTTAAGAATTTAAACCTTGTGTTTATGGATCCTTCAAATACTAAAGTTCCTTTTATATAATTAACTACTAATAATTGGCATAATAATGTTATAATTTAGGGATACTCTAAATGTTTAGCAAATAAATTGGAAACCCGCTTTTCGAGAAAAACTGATTTGAAGATTGAGAGTGCCATAAGCTCAAGTGTTATATACTTTGTCTTCAAATATAAAATGTACCCACTTGCGGTCATTTCGGGGACATAAAAGTATAATGCTACCCAATAGAGCACACATTAAAGTATGATTTCCTATCGAAAATCCAAAATCTATATTTCAGATCCTCGATCACAAAACGCGAATATCTACGATAATAACTAATAATAATTTATTTAATTAATAACTACGATCGACAAAATGGGCCCTTTTCTTGCAGAACGTCACAATTTATATTCTGAAATAACGTAAGTTGCTTCCTTCCGCAGAATTTTCACTGCGGCTTATTAAATCACAGGCTTCTCACTTTCCCCCTATTCACTAATTTTCCCCTTTTTTAAAAAAGAATTCATCTTTTTCCTCTTTTTTGAATAAAACTCCCCTTTTTTCATTTTTTCGCCTAAATTAGAACTTACTTAATAGAACCCAATAAAAAAAATGTAACTATTTTTCGTTGAAAGTTAATCTGCTTAAATGAAAAGTCTATTACATTTTTAGTTCAGAATTCATCTCTTTTGATCGAAAATTCCTCCTTTTGGATTGAAAATTCATCTTTTGGTAGAAATTTCATCTTTTCGGTTGAAAATTATTCTTTTACGGTTAAAAGTTCATTCTTTTTAATTAAACAGTCTACTATCATATTTCTGGACTCTAATTCATGTCTTTTGGTTAAGAATTCTACTACTTGGTTGAAAATTTAATTACTTTGTGAAAAATTTCACTATTTTAAAAAAAGTCATATTTTTTTATTGACACTTAATTCTTTTTATTTGAAAAGTCGACTATTGTATTTTGGGTTCAAAATTAATATTTTTTGGTTAAAAATTATACTACATGTTTGGTAAAAAATAGAACTGTTTTCTTGAAAGTTCGTCTTTTTATGGAAAATCCGTCCTTTTGAATTCAAAATGTATCTTTTGGTAAAAAAAGTCATCTTTACAGTTAAAAATTCAACTATTTTAAAAAAAGAAAAGAAATATTTGACTTTTTTATTCAAAAACCGTCTTTTTGGATAGAAAATCAGTCCTTTTGGATTGAAAATTCATCTTTCGGTAAAAAAAGTCATCGGTTTAGTTGAAAATTAATCTTTTATCGTTGAAAGTTAATTCGTTTTAATTGTATCATCTAGTATTATAGTTTTTGTCCAGAATTCATCTCTTTTGGTTGCAAATTTAATTATTTTGTGGAAAATTCAGCTATTATCTTAAAGTAATATTTGAAGATTCATCTTCATAGGCTGAAAATTCGTCTCTTTTGCTTGAAAGTTATACTATTTGGTTGAAAATTCACGTTTTTTCGTGAAAGATTAACTATTTTGTTAAAAATTCATCTTTTCGAGTTTAAAAGGCAAATGTCGTCTAAAAAAATCGACTTTTTAGCTAGAAAACTCCTCTTTTCTTGAAAGATCATCTTTTTTGGTTGAAAACTCCACAATTGATGTTATTTAAAAGAATTTATTCCCCTATTATTCTATTTTCTTCGAAAAGACACCCTATTTCCCACGTTCTGAGAGCATTTTGGGCTGTGAAGTCTAAAATCACTTCTACAATGATTGACATTACATATTTTACCTTGGAGTTCTAAAATGTTTTATTCTTTTCAAAATTTATATAATAAAGCAATTGAAGAAAAAATGTAAATTTTGACCGGGAACCCCGAAAAATAGCCTGCAATTTTTTTTCGAAGCTTGAATGGCCACCCTGAAGTAAATTATATTGTTAAACAAATGTATTAATATTTTTATTTAGATATCGGTGATGTGCTTCATTAATTTAAAATAAACTTTCTTATTTAATCTTACTTAAAATTTGATAAATAATTAAAATAAAAAATCTGTAAATTACAAAAATTTCTAAGAAAGCCTAAATGCACCAATGCAGTAGTGCACCTTGGAAAGCACTGGTTCATCTTGGAAACAAATACATTGAATAAAATTATATTCAAATTCAATAAATTTAGCTACAAATCAATCTTACACCTATTTAAAAAATATTTACATCTTTAAATTTTACTATTTTATTGCATTTTTGCATGGCTAGTAGATTAGGAAGGTTGAAAAAGCAGATGGGAAGTTGAACGGGCAGTTAGACGGCTATTTTAGGGAAGTTAATCGGGAATTTAGGGAGGTTGGGCAGGCAGTTACGTATGCAGCGGGCATGTAAGAAGATAGTGAGCAGGAATTTAGGGTGATTAGGTGGACAGTTAGGGAGGTAGCGGGCATTTAGAGAGGGTCTTGATTCCTGAAACAGCGACAACGAGATCTTTTTATAACATATAGAGATTGTAGAATTATCTTGTAAGGATGTAACGTGTTTAAAAAACCTTGAACAAGTAAATAATAAAAATCTGAAAAGCTGCATGTAAAATTCTTCAAAAACTCTTACTTTGTATTTTCTCAAGTTCCTGTCTTTCCTCCATCAAATCCAACTCTTCATCGTATCGTTGCTCGTCCTGAGCAGCCTCGGACATCGTCATCGTTTCGTACTCCTCTTTATCGTTTTCTTGTTCACTATCAGGTTCTGACATTCCCTCATCAACCGACATCTCGTCCTCCGATTCAGACAAGTCATCATCCGCGCCCTCTGCGATTCAAAATTAGGTACGAATAAAATTATTGAAAATTCTCCCAATCTTATATAAATTTAAAAAATGAAGACTAACCAGCATCTTCGTCAGGAATCCAAGCCGCTTGATACTCAGAAGTACCTTTGGGAACAACTTTCACGAGCTTGCGCTTTTGTTGAGCTTCCGCTTGTTTCAGTTCCTCTTCTGTCGGCCAAGTTTGTTCTGCATCCATTGGATCTGGGATGTTCTCTGCTTGAAGGGATTCCTGAATTTCATTAGAAAATTGATCAATCTCATTGCACTGACAATTACATTAATAATTTTGAGCCAGTTCAGGTACCTAAACTATTTTAATTTCGTTACCTGTTTACTCGGATCTGCCGTCTGCAGAATTTTCGTTTCAACTTCGCCTTCCATTGGCTCATTCTCTTCATTCAATTGAGTCTTCCTCTTTCCCTTTTCGAGGGGATAAGGATCATCAGGAGCATCGATGCGAGTCATTTGAAAATCTCCGAACCCTGGCAAGTGGACCAAACCATTCACGGACAAAGGCTTTCCTCTCAAATATCCAGTCACTTCTAACGTTCCAAAACCATCTGATCCCTAATTTTAGATCAAAAATATTATTATTAATAATAATAAATAATCTAATCAGGATGGTCACTCAAATCTCAGAAAGAAATTTACTGCCATTTTTCAGTTTCCTGGTCAAATGGCCACCCTGGTAATTGAAAATAAGTACAGCATTGAATACAGAATTTTTCAATTCTGCTGCTCATAAAAGAACCACTTACTCCCTGAGAATACTTTAATTTTTCTGCTATCAAATAAGGTCTTTTGCTTCGGTAAAATACAGTCCTCTGTTTTTGAGATCCAGCTCGGCGCAAAATGTTTAGTGCGTCCACCGATTTGTCTAAAACCGAAATCTTCTCTTCTGGAAGCCATTTCGAGACCTTGTTCTCAACGAGTTGTTTATATTTTTGCCGCTTCTGTTGAATAATATATTCATTGAAAAACAAATTTTAGAGTTCAACCTAAAATATAGTAGATTAATAAATTAATGATTAATGATTAGTAATAATAAAAGGCCCAGCAACCTTTTGTGGAAGATTATCCAAATGTGTGAGAGCGACTATTGTCGTGGGTAATCCTTGAGCGCGAGCAGTCAATAGAATATTCTCGCCCCAGGAGTCAATAATTTCTTCCGCTGCTTCACCTTCAACGTTAGATTTTGCGGATATTAGAAACAACACTGTGTCCGCTACTTTAGCAGCATCCAGAGTTGAAAGTATATCACCAACCGGAGGTATAATAATGGAAAATCTTTGTTTAAACCTCGGAATACTGTTTAACAAATTATGCATTATATAAGATAAAAAGAAGGATGTGTAAAAGAATAAATTAGAAAGTTTATATACCTCAGGTGAACGGCCCCGCATGTACTGTAAGCAATACTTGCAGTTTCGTCAGCGTCTTTTAGGACGGTTAAGACATCTTGAATGTTTATGTCTTCCTGTAGAGGAATCAAAGCAATCAGAAATGGGGGTGCGGCGGAACTTCCAAAATGACGTTTTTTCTGTAAAATCTCATCTCGCTTGTTTTGGCGGATTTGCTGTGCTTGATGCCGTCGGGCCTCTTTTCCCAGTTCGCTTTTTATACGTTTTGAGAGTGCTTTTACATTCACTTTACCTAAAATTGATTCGATTAACTTTCGTAATAAATAGGTAACACAAGATGGGACTTCGAATATACTTTCCTATTTTGACATTTCGACAAATTTTGATGAATGTAGGTTTTACAAGGCATTAAACAATAAAAAGAAAAACAACAAGGGGAGAATAAAATGAACGAAAGTTAAGTTTTTCAAACAAAAAAGAGTTCGTGAAAAACATTTTGATTTATCGATGTTATCATTCTTTTAGATAAAAATGTAGGATGAGATATTTTCTGAAAAACAAAAAAATTATGGGTCATCGAGTCCTGGCACGGACTGAGAAACCATGGTTAATGCTTTCAATTTAAAATAAATTTGAAAATATTCAATACATCAAGTTTCGACCTAAAATTATACAATTTTAAAATGTTATATGTACATATAATAAACTTGCTATAAATATTAAGGCCTTCATTTCTAAATTATACAATCTTTAATCTTTAAACTTTGAATTAAATTAAAATTGGAACCAAAAAATTTTTGTACATTTTAATCTAAATGTGTTGAATGTTAAATTCTTCCAAAATTGTCGATCCGAATTAAACAATTAAAAGTGTAGAGATTTATAAATAAAAATGGTCAAACTAAAGCCTTGAAAATTAAAAGATTTTAGAATTAGGCTTTAAAATCCAAACATTTAAAATTAGAGGTGTTTAAACTGTACATTTTTCCATTGGGATCGTAGCTATTTTGTATCATTCAAAAAACGCAAACGTTCAGTATCACATTATTTCTACATCAAGTGACATTTAAAGTTATTGGATAAGTTTTTCATCTCTCCATATCTTCTAAATTCTTCATGAATGTACACTGCAACCCTTTCAAAACTTTTAAAATCTTTTTACAAAATCTAAAATGCATTTAAATCATTATAGATTATTTAAATCTTTCCGAATATTCTCAAATATTTGGAAAAATGGGTTGCTACAAAATCCCTATTTCGAAATTTCCTGACTTTCCCTGACCAATTTTTCATTTTCCCTGACAATTATAAATTTTTCTTTCAGGTATAAAAAGAACCTTAAAACTTAGAAGATCAATAATGTTAGTACAAAAAAATGTTTGTTTCGAAATTTATCTTAACTAATTTTAGTTATAACATTAATAGAGAATTTTATAAACTCCAACTTCAGTTTATCAAAAGTTCCCTGTTTCTTTCAGGTTTCCTCTGACCTTAAATATTTCTTTCTTTTTTGCTTCCTATGAAGTCTTCAAAAACATTGACAATTAAACTTTTTTTCTTTGTTATGGAGAATAAAAGTACATTACAAACCGTATCTATAAGATCCTGTACAATTTAACTTTGATCAGAAAGGAAGTTAAATTTTTTCTGTCCAATTTTTAATTAGCATTTTATATATGGAGCATTATTTCTCAACTGCCCCAACTTTAAAAGACGTATTCTTCGATTTTTAAAAGCCTGTAACTCGCTTACTAGTTACGTGATTTAAAATTTGATGACGTTTTTTGAAAATGTATTTTACACCCTTTAATACTATTTTATCATTAAAAAAATTGTTGATAATTTTGAAAAATAAACAAATTGTTTATTTAACTTTTTCGCAATTTAGGCGTCTTTAATTCGGAGGTCACGCTCCAGTATATCGCAGAACAATTTTCAACTATAAATTTTTTTAAATATTCAAATTGATTCAGAACTACATAGAATCATTGAAAAATACTATTCAGAAATGTTTATCAGTGAGGTTTAAGAATTTTATCATTATGAACACACAAAAAGAAGAAAGCGGTTTCTTAAAAATTAACAATAGTTTAAAAAATGATGTCACATAATTTCAAATAAATTTATTTGAAATTATACAATTTATAAATTTGCGTAAACAATTAATAATTGGAGGGCGAAACTGCATACGGGCGTAAGTGCCAAACTTAGGAAATGCGTTTTATTGGTCAAAATCCTTCTTTGGTATTTTCTTATAAAGTAATAACATCTTTTTTGCCTGTTCTTTTCACAATTTAAGAGAGCTAACTAATGATTCGAAGGAACTTCTTTTTTTTTATTCAAAAATAAAAAATATGCCCGCTGCGTGGGAACATTCTCATTGCGCGCTGCACTTTGCGCTAAGTTTGAGCGCGCCCAGGTCGCGCGGATAGGCGCTCGCGCTTGTTTTCGTATGTTTAATGCGTGTATGCATTTTTGAAATATCATAAATATTATAACTCACATTGAAAATTGTGATTTAAATGCCTGATTTACTACAGTCATAAATTGCAACTGAAATTGCTTTTCAATTTGTTTTTAAAGACGGTTCTCAAAACACCTGCGGCATTGACGATTACATTCTCAGTGCGACACTCGCGCTTCGCGTTCAATAATTAGGTTATACAGACGATTCTCTTAAAAAAATAAAACGATGTAGAAGAAATGAAACGGAATATAAGAAGGTATGTTTTTCAATATAATGTTAATAAAAAAATGTTTTTCTTTTAATGCACTAAACAGAGACATTAAGCAACAGGCTTCGATTTCGCTCGTTCAAAGTTCGGCTCTAAGTCAACTCTACAAAAACTTGTAGTCAGTTCGAAAAAAATATTGAAAATCATTTCACTGCGTTTTCAAAATATCCGAATATAGGTAATCTGCTTGATTATTAATTATCTGGACCATTTTAAATGTGTGTCCAATTGAAAAATAGCATTAAGATAATTTGTGAATATTGTTGAAATCTACTACAAATCACGATTAAAACTTAGGGAATCTCTTAAAAACAAAAATTGCATAATATTGAAAATGATCTAACTTTTTAAATTTTAGTATATACGAAAAATTTAATTGAGATAGTTCCGAAATATATTTAATATATAGTAAAAAATTTTGATTAGAATTTCTTAATCTATCAGAAATATTGTTTTTTCTATTTTGTGAAAATTTTCAAGATGTTGAAAAGCATATAAATGTCAATTTTCATCGATATTAAAAGTGCCAGTAGGATAAGTTGCAAGTCTTTTTGTCATGTATCAGAAATTTTGCCAAAATTTTCTAAAACTCTTTAAAAAATGTTGTTTCAAATTTTGCAAATGCTCTAACTTTTTGCATTTTTGTCTAAAATCGAAAAATCTAATTGTGTTAGTTTTCATGGATAGTCTTAAAATAAATTTGATATCTATTAAAGATTTTGATTGCAATTTCTTAATCTATCAGAAAAATAGTTTTCTATTTTTTGAAAATTTTCAAAATGTTGAGAAGCATATAACTTTTTTCATTTTCATCGAAATTAAAAAAGGCACCAGGATAATTTGCAAGTCTTCTGTCAAGTACCAGCAATTTTGACTAAAATTTCTAAAAGTATTACAATTTCTTTTCGAAATTTGGAAAATTCTCTAAATTTTTTTACTTTTTGTAACAACATTAACTATTATTTGGAATCAACGTTTATAAATTGAATTTTAATTACATTAAAATCTCCGTAAGTATAAAATTAACAATTTCAGCCCGCATTATCAATAGGTTGAATAATTACTTTCGAGTTTTATCCTAAAATAGCAATGTATCGTAACCAGACAAAGAAAACTTGTGGGACAGATTATTAAAAATCTTTTTCAGCTCAATATAAATAATATCTGTAAATCTCATATATTGAATGTGGGTAAGGTAACCTTTAACTTGAATAAACGAACAAATATTTAACAAAATAATGAATTATTTATTTAATAACTACAAACTTTTGAAATGCGTATAAAGAGCGACACGTAATTGAGGCGTGTTGAAATCTAAAACTTTCTTAAAGGCAAGTCACGTAGGCACTTTTACCTGAATGTAAGATACTACTTTAAGATTGGAAAATATTAAACTCCAAAACTCAGAAAACTAAATTCTCTTAAATGAAATAAATCTTGCCAAAAATAAAAAATAGAGACTATTTAAAGAGTAAAACTGCTAATCGTGATTAAGGTATATATTAAATAATATTTACAGTGGTTCCCATATTGAAACTGTCTTGTAAAATTATTTAGCAATTTTTCATTTTAAATTTGTAGTTTGGGACACGTGCGTGACAAGACCTTAGTCTACTTTTTTATTTACAATTTCTAAATGAAATCCTCTAAAATTTGGAAACGTTACTAAATTAAGTTTTGATATGATTACTTTACTGGGATTATTTGAAAAAAAAAAATTAATATTCAAAGGAAAAGTGTAAAAAAACTGGGACTTGGTCAACTTTTTGGCAATCGCCCATAGTCCATATACAATCGGCGTGTAAAATCACATCTTATGCATTCTATCATGATATATATTTTTGGATTTGTTTATAAAAAATATAAATATTTGGTTTTAAATCATTTTTCAGTTCCAAAATATAATAAAAAAATTATTCTTGAAAAAAACTCTGCTTTTATAGGTTAGGAACTTCAGTGAAGTGATTGGCTTTTTACAATTTTCACAAACCATCTGATAAAACAACGTGTATTTTTGGATCCTTGTTTATTCCAGCGCAGTGAACAATTAACAAGAAAATAAATTTGTTCTAATTCACATGAAATTTGAAACAATTACGATGTTTACAAAACTTACCTTTAACCTCACTGTTTATAGCACCCTTGCTGCGGTGTCTGCCAGTTTTATGAGACTTGTTAACCTGCTTAAACGCACCAGGGCGGTGAGCGTCTTGTTTCATTATTTCGATTTCTTTTTATGCGAATATTAATTAATAATCATAACAAATGTAACACTTTTCGTCGACCAAATCCACGTGCTTAGGTTTCTGGGCATCGTGTCCGTGTGACCGTGTCCGTGTGACCGTGCTTGTGTGTTTGTTTTGGCGCATGTACAACTCGCCACACTTAACCATTTACCTGATTGGATCAGTGCTGCCAAACACCTTCGAAAAAATTTGTGCAAAAATAAAAAATAAATAAAAAATGTTTGCTCCAAAACATAAAATTTTTTTTTTATATTTCCTTCTTCAAACTCATATGTACGTTAGAAATTTCCGTTATATTGACCTTTTCTTAGCTATTTTTAGATTCTTAAAACTTTTTTAACATTTTTTTAAACCTTTTTTGAAAAAATTGAACTTGATAATTGAAAGGAGATTGACATTTTGTTAAAAAGTAACTACAATTTCCCGAATCCCGACTGATCCCGACACCCGTCAATTTCGTGGAAAAACCCAACCATTTCTCAAAAGTGGCGCCACATTTTTCTTACTTCTCATTCGCACACGCGCAGAAACAAATTTCGTTTTCTGATTTTGCACCATTTTGCACTCGTTTATAACTTCACACCCTTCCCACGCGCCCGACGCCCGAGTGCGTGTCTTGAAAGCCGCGGAGGGTGAAATTCGTGAAAAAAATATCTACTTGATAAGAACAATACGAGAAAAAAGAGGAAAACCGCGTGAAGTGGAAATGGAACCTCCAATGAACGCTTATTCGATAAAAAAAAACGAAACTTACGAAGATGAGGAGGAGAGGAAACATTTTCAGCGGATTGTCTCCGCCTTCAAATATTACAAGTAAGAGCACGTTTTTCCTCAGTTTTACCAGTTGATCTGCTTTTCCGATCTGTCCCTTGTTTTTTCTTCACCTTATCGGCGTCATTCTCGAGTTCGATGCCTTTGCAGCTTGGATCTTGCAGTCTGGCTCCTATCAGTTTTATGTCCTCTCCAAAAATAGGTTATGTTCGTGTGTGCACAATGTACATTGTACATACCAGACAATTTTCTCCTGACTTTCTGTTCTTGACCATTCTTTGCTATTTTGAGATTTAATACCATGTTTCAAAATCCACTAGTTTTTAAATCATCTATATATATTTATAAATATACTGGCGCTAAGAGAGTTTCTCTCGCGCTTGTTTCCCAGAAAATTTTTAATAGGACCACTGGACTGTGAAAACAGGAATTTTTTTGAGATATGGACATGACAGTGAATTTATTTTGTTACGTTGAGTTTTTTGAATTCCTGGTAAAAAAATGTATTCAATCACTTTAAGTTTCACATACTATCACATGAAATCATGCAAGTTGGAACGAGTTTTATTTGACAATCTAAAATTTCCACAATTATATTTTGAAATATCCCACTATTAAAAGATTAAGTTCGTTATATTTAGTTAGAAGTAGTTTCAAATTTGAAATTCGGCTTGGATGCGTAATTATATAAAATCGTTAATCCTTTAAGTTTCACATTTTTGAATTTGAAATGTTACAAATAAAAAAGTGTATTTGTGTTCCTTCCATTAGGAAACGTTTTTTGATTTTAAAAAAGTTTTTTTTTAGTGTAATAAGCGCAGCAATAGAGACTTGAAGGGTGGATATACATAAGGATGCGCCAAATTTTCGAAATCGGGTTTATTTGCTTAGAAAATCAGACAAATTTGAATACGCATTCTTCCCAAAGGAATTTTTTAGGGCATCATTTTTCGAAATTCTCATAAAAAATTAAACTGCTTTAGAAGTAAAATGCCAATTCACGGACATAAACTTGGGTCCGAAACGTACGGGTGCGCCTGCGCTGAATCGAGAAGTCGTAGCCGAGACGAAACTCGAAAAAACGTTTGATTCTGGTAAAAAGCATCTGAAAACTTATAGTCTTTCGAATTCAACGATATGATCACTGTTATACTAAAAAAAATTTGTCAATGGTTAGAAGGCAAAACATCCCAAAAAACAGACTTTTTCGGCCTCCGTTTTCAAGCTTCGACGTTTGCCTGAAAAAATTCACAGATATTCTTTCAACATTCTTTAATGCAATACATTTTTCAAAATTCTGAAATATTCGAGAATTTACTTTTTACGGGGATTTATTCACAAATACTTTATCTTGAGAACGAATGAAGATAGGAAGCCGTTTAAAGGCTCAAAATGTGCAGTTTTGCGATGCGAGTGCAGTGCAATAATTAAATTTATGATAAAATCGTTTTTAAGCAAGAAATATCATTTTTAATATTTCTGACTTTAATCAGTATTGGCACGTGGGCTGCACAGCGGTACAAGTGGTAGAAAAAAGTACCCTTTCGATGACAAGAGTAACTATAGAAGCAAGCCGACACCCCTGAATAGATGTGGCAACAGAGTTACTATTGCCATGGAAAGGGTACTTTTTTCTACCACTTGTCCTACATTGCTGCCCATATAACAAGACTGATTAAAGCCAGAAATATTAAAAATGATATTTCTTGCGTAACAATACTTTTATCATAAATTTAATTATTGCACTGCACTTGCATCATAAAACTGCACATTTGGAGCAATTAAACAGCTTCCTATCTTCATTCGTTCTGAAGGTAATTTTGTAAATAAATCGCCGTAAAAAGTAAATTATTGAATATTTCAGAGTTTTGAAAAATGTATTGCATTAAAGAATGTTGAAAGAATATCTGTGAATTTTTTCAGATTTTTCCTAACGTCGACCACTTTCTGGGAACAGGTGAAAGTCGACGCTTGAAAAAGGAGACCGAAAAATCCTGTTTTTTTTTTGGATTTTGCGCCCTCTAACTATTGACTAAAATTTTTTAGGATAAAAGTGATCATATCGTTCAATTCGGCAGACTTTAAGCTTTCAGATGATTTTTATTAAACAATTCAGAATTTTTTGAGCTAGCTGCAATCAAAAGAATTGATGGGCCCCGACTTCAGTGTTACGCAATGTTCCGTAAAACTAACCTGTCAACTATGGTGCTAGGGCTAGTATTACGGAATTTTCCGTAAAGTTGGCTCTGGACGTTTGAGGGGTTTTTATTAGACGGTTGTGTCGCCGCTGATTCAAATTCGGCGTGCCGACGTGATTAAGATTTAAGAGTTCAATTTGGAAATCCGAACTGAGATCAATTTAAAATTAATTCGGAAATCAGGATAGATCATAGTTTATAATATCCAAATTGAACCGGATTGATGTAGGAACTTCGTTCGCGATTTGAAAAATTCAGTTTGGAAATCCGAACTGAGATTAATTCAAAATGAACTCGGGAATTCGAGTAGATTGCAATAATGAAAAATCCGATCTGAAAGCAGTTC
>CAKNYM010051142.1:128756-155098 GCA_932195095.1 Andricus curvator | reverse complement strand
CTCGGAAATTCGAAAAAATTACAATTTTGGGTGTCTAAATTAAACCAGGTTGACGAAGTAACTTAGTACGCGATTTGAAAAAATTCAGTTTGGAAATCCGAACTGAGACCAATTCAAAATGAATTCGGAAATTCGAATAGATTAGAATAAGAAAAAATAGGAACTGCAACTATAGCTCAGAATGAACTCGGAAATCGGAAAAAAATTAATGTTTATAATGTCCAAATTCAACCGGATTGACGTAGGAACTTAGTTCGCGATTTGAAAAATTCATAGATTTTATATTTGGAAAATTTTTGTTTATATCGGCAACCCAATTGAAACTTGGGGTATCGATCTGATACTGATATAATATCAATTCGAATCAAATGGTACTTAATGTAGGGTATTTATATAGAAAAGTTTAACTTCTTTCTAGTACAAAGAGTGGGTTTTGAAAGAAACCTATTTAAATAAATACCTTATGTCGGAAACTGATCTTTTGTTCCTACTTATTATTTTGATATTTTCCTATCTGTATGTCAAAAAAAGTACCAAACGCTCACGTCACACCGCCGCTGGTTGAAAGTCTGTCGACTTTGAAATTTGGAATTATTTCGTCAATTTCTTTATGAATCGGATTGCTACTCGTCTCCGAAGTGCATACATTTTGTGGAATTTCTACGTTTTCTGTATGGTTTTTATGACTTATATAATTAAGGTACTTTTAAGTGCCCTAATTTCGAGGATGAGTTTTAGATCCGTGTTTTAAATAATTTTTCAGGCCTCACTCGATGCAGCGAGTGAAAAAGACGGAAACCTACCTTCTGACTCTGCCGTCACATCATCTGAAATTACTTTCGAAGTATCGCGAACACCTTCAAGAGGTAAAACGCTGCATTGAAAATAATGACGACATCATAAAACTTATAATAAAAGATGTGGCCCACATTTTTGAAAATGTCAACCCAGCTAGCACGGAAAACGAGAGTGTAAGAAAAGTTAATCTGGTGTGTAGCATGTTCATTTCCTTCTCTAGATTCATCTGATCGTGCACACTCAATCATCTACAAATGCAACGTTATGACGCGCAGTGGGGCAAAACGTCAAAATTTGTTCAAAAACAGATTAGAGCCGACAATTCTTAATCGATTTTGATTTTTTTAAATACAGAATGAAGAATATTGTAAGCAGTCAATATTCGTTAATTTTATAAACAAATGTAAAATTTAGGCATTGAAGGCAAGAAATAAGTCGTGTTTTTATCAGAATGGTTTGGAATTGTCCCCACACTGATGATGAATTAGGTAACTTTATTGTTCCATAACATTCCTTAACTTTTCAAATAGATTCTATAAACAAATGCACTGCTGGGCCACTTATTCACAGAAATACATTTTGCTCACACTAACGCGACTTTGAATTGGTTCAATAGTTACGTTTCATCAGAAAACTTCATCTTTCCAACATATTTGTTAATGTTATAAACAAAATTATGTAAACAAATGCACTATGCGGCCCTTTTATTTACAATCATACATTCGGCTTTCACAGTAACTATTTCAAATTGGCCTAACAGTGATGTGCTTTCAAAAAATCGACCTTTGCAAAATATTTCTTAATGTTTTAAACAAATTGCATGAACAAATACTCATTCATTAATGTAATTTCTTCAAAATAATAACACATGTGTTGCAAAAATCGATTTTTCCACAACACAACACTGTCAAACCAGTTTAAAGTCATTTTAGTGAAAACCGAATGTATTTCTGCAAATCAATGGCCGAGTCGTGCATTTGTTTATGTAGTTTGTTTGAAGCATTAACAAGTGTGTTGCAAGAGTAGATAAGTGGCCGAATAGTGAATTTGTTTATATAATTTGTTTATAAAATTAACAAATATGTTTAAAAGACAAATTTTTCTGACGGAGAACTACTACTGAACCAATTTCAAATCGTTTTAGTGAAAGCAGAATGTATTTCTGTGAATAAAGGTCCGAATAGTGCATTCCTTTATAGAATTTGTTTATAACGTTAATGAATGTTATCAAACAATAAAGTTATCTCATTTGTCATCACTGCGAGGACGTTTTCAAATCATTCTGATTTTTAAAATAAAATTAACAAATATAGATTGTTCGCAATGTTTTTTATTCTACATCCCTAACGGTGGAATACAAAGTAGATTTACTAAAAATAAAAATGTTTTGGATCGTTGAACCACCAACTTTGAAATTTGATTATACAATTTGTTTATAAAAATTGATTAAAATTTTTCATGAATTAATGTCATGTATTAGATGCTATTATACTTTATTTGTTAACACAGAAGTGCAATAAAAAAAAGATCAAATAAATTAAGAATTGTCAGCTCTAGGCTATTTTGGAACAAATTTTGACATTTTTTCTCACTTTGTCACGCTTCTGCTAATACTCTCAAAATAACAAATTGAAATAAATAAGTAATTCAAAGTTTAAAAAAAAACATAATTTTACCTATAAATTTATAAAAATTATTTAAAAAAAAGCATTGGATCGCTATTACAAATGAAGGGTTACTAAAAAGAATGGTTAATTGATCGGACTCATTTTAAGTAAATTCTTCAGTAGAACGATTTTTATGTTTATAATTTATCTACAGGACGGCGGCAAACGATTTCTCTCACCTCTTTTTATACAGACTCTGATCATACTTCCCAGATATGAACCGCGTTTCGAATCTATCGGCACTGAAATACAAGATGATAACCAGAATCTTATTTTTTTGCAAAATGTCGACTCTGATCGGTTTTCTTCGAAACCCTTCGAATTAGAATTCTTAAATGCCCAAGAATTTATGTTGAGCAAATATACTCTCGAGAATATGCTCAGTATTTAGCTCAAACAGAGCATTTATGAAACATTTAAGAGAATTTAAAGCATTTATTGTTTAAACAAATATATATCATAATTAATACATATCTTTTTTATAAAAACACTCTACAGTGAAGTAAACATATATTTGTTATTATTTATATACTGTTTAATGCAAAAAATATTTGATCTATTTTAACTTCTTTTAACATTTAAATTTAGCGGCCGTTTTAATTTGTCTATTTGAGGCGAAACATTTTCCCGTGAAATTTAATAATGTAATTATCATTTGGGTTTTTGAAAATAATTTTAGGTATATAAACTCTTACAATTTTAAATAAAATGAAAAATGTAACCAGGAAGACCTTTTTGCTTTGAACGGTATTAAAAATAAAATGTACGATTTTTTAAATCATAATTCAAACTGCTCGTAAATGTTCATTAAATTCACAAAGCTCATAAAAGTCGAGCATATTCTCATACTCGTGAGAACTTCGCCGAGCACTTAAACTCTTTAGAACACTACTTCGAATGTAATTTGTATTTTCCTGATAAAAACTTTTTATGTTTTTCGAACATTGAATTAATTATTGTTGACAATTTGTTTTTCAGCTTGACACAACTTAATTTCTGTTTGAGAAACGGATAAACATGCACATTGTACATTTAGCGCAGAAGTAAGCGCTGTTGTCGGTCGTAAGTTTGTGCTCGAATTTCTAAATAAATATTTTCTCCTTTCTGTAAATGAAGCATTTTTGGGGATTCAAAATTTCCACGATTTTCTTGTTTCGTGTGGAAAATTGAATAAAAGAATGTAATAATGTGATGTTCAGTATGTTCACGGATTTCGAAATCATTCGGACCTTGTTTTTTCATGCAGAATTTTCTTTTGAAATCTCGTCACTACTAGAAAGAGTGTGAAAGGGGAGATATTTTCAATTTTTTAGCAGTACGCATTTTATATTATTCTTTGACAAACTACTGTTACATTTATTGAAAGATATTTTATTCAAAGAACGACACCATACTTCCAGTGAACGACACCCCACGTTTATTGAATGACTCTTATATTGATTTTAAATTAAGAAAAATTTAGAGAGTTATTCCTTAAAAGTTTATGTAAATTTAATTACAATGAAGAATATAATTTTGTATAATTATGAGTTTTTTTAAGAGGAAAAGAAGTTTTCGGGGGGATTTTTTTTCAAGGTCAGGGAATTTTTTTGAGTGTGCTTAATTTTTTTTAAATTGCAATATAAAATTGAATAACAATGATTTTTCCGTTGTACAAGTTGCTTCATATTACTGCATTCAACTATTTTGTTGAAAATGGACTGTTTTTAGTTACAAATTCAAGTGTCTCGTTGAAAATTCGTTCTTTTTGGTAGAAAATTAATTTTCTTGGTTGAAAATTCATCTCTTTGTTTGAAAAGTCAGCAGTTTGTTTGCAATTTTTCCCCCTCTTGACTGAAAAATCTTTCTTATTTGAAAATTCAATTCATGTCGTTTTTTATTACAAATTAAAATCTTTTCGGTTGAAACTAGTACATTTTTCGTTCAGAATTCATCTTTTTTTAATGAAAATTTAAGAAACTCTTTTGTTCAAAATTAATTTTCTTGGTTGAAGATTCATAATTTTGATTGAAAATTCATCTCTTTGGTTGAAAATGAGCTGTTTTGTTGATTTGTTTTCTGGTTGAACATTAATTTTTTTATACTGAAAATGTAACTATTGCAGTTGAATATTCCATTATTTTTGTTAAAAATTTATATCTTTGGTTGAGCATTAATTTTGTTTAACTAAAAATTTAACTATTCAATTTTTGGTTGAAAAATTATCTTTTTGTAGTTGAAAAAAAAAATTAGTTGAAAAACTAAATGAATGAAAATGATAAATCTTTAACTAGAGTTAAAGATTTATCATTTTCATTCATTTAGTTGAAAATTCATCCTTTTGGTTTAAAATTCAACTATTTTAGTTAAAGATTCATTATTTTAGTTTAAAATTCATCTTTTTAGTTTAAAAGTTAACTATTGCAGTTGAAGATTCATAATTTTATTTAAAAATTCAACAGTTTGGTTAAAAAAAATAGTCATTTCAAAATTCAACTATTTGATGAAAATTTGTCTTTTTTAGTTCTAAATTTAACCGTTTCGTTGAAAATCCATCTTTTTGGTTGAAAATTGGAGTATTGCAGTTAAATATTCATAATTTTACTTGAAAATTCAGCTTTTTGGATAAAAATAAAACTACTTGGTTGAAAGTTAAACTCTTTTGTCGAAAATTCGTCTATTCCAGTTGAAGATTCACCATTTTAGTTAAAAATTCGTCACTTTGGTTGAAAATTTGTTTGTTTTTTATGTAGAAAATCAATTTTTCAAACTGAAAATTTAACTATTCCATTTTTGGTTGAAAAGTGTTCTTTTTTAATTCAAATTCCATCTTTGCTTGAGAATTCATGTATCTTGTTGAAAAATCGTATTTTTGGTAGAAAATTAATCATTTGGTTGAAAATTCAACAATTTTGTTAAATATTTATCTGTCTTGTTGAAAATACAATATCTTTACTTGAAAAGTTAGGAATTGAGGGAATTTAAGTGCCAAGAGGCTTACCAATATAATAACACACAAAAATGAAGTCAAATTTATGTCAGCCCCTTCAACTTCCGTTCAGTGTGCCAAATCTAGCATGATTCTCTTATGTCTGAAACCATAAAAAATCATAATTAATTGAATTCATAAAAATAAAGAGCTATTTTGTAAACGTTGTAGTGCATCATTATGGCTTTCTGGTAGTGCAAAAGTATTTCTTGTTCGTTTGTATTAGAATTAGTATAAGTTATGTCTGAAAAATTTGTCGTTGGCCCAATGAAAAATGTGATTTTTGTAAATTTAACATAATTTTGCAATTGGTATTGATACGAAAAAGTAATCTTCTCAACTCTTTTTTGTATTTCATAACTGTGTATTTACAACTATTTTTAAGATATTATGACCGAAACCTATCGCATGTTCCTCCTTAAATATTCTTATATTTCTTACAGTCTTTAGAAATTCTGGCATGTTCTTGACTTCTCTAGAATATTCTGTAATGTTCTGGCCTAGAATATTCTACCCTATTTTTGAAGAATACGGAATCTTCTAGAATACTATGGAATATTCTAGAATTATATGTGGTGGTTTGTTTAGAATTTCATTTAAGACTCTGAGAATGTTCCAAAAATGTCTAGATTATTCTGTTATTTTCTAGAATATCTTTAAATATTCTAGAAATTGTTTTGTAATTTTATTGAGCATTCTGAAAGTGTTCGGAATTTTTCTAGATTATTCGGGAAAATGTGGTGATATCCTTGCTAGAATATGGTATAAGTTTCTAAAATATTCTGGATTTTGATACTTATTTGAGATACCCCAACATTTTACACAGATTTAAACCGCAGTAGAAATAACGTCAAATGAACACACATTTTGTGTCTATGGAGTTCTATTAGGTATTTTCATTTTAACCACCAGCTAAATTCACTTCGTTGGGTGCTGAGGGGAAATTAATGGACCAAATGCATAGGACAAAACTTTATTTTTGTTATATCTTCGTAATAAATAATAATTATTGTTATTTTATTATTTCATTGAATAGTAATTAAAAAATAAAAACTAATTTCCAAATACACGTATATAGAAAAAATTATTTTTTAGGAAGGTATTAATAAAATAGGGCAAAAATGGATCAAATCCCATGCACTTGATCCATTGTTTTCCCCTTAGCCCTCAATGAAGTGAAGTTAACTGATGGTTAAGTGAAAATACCTAATAGAGTTATTCTTTTTTCGAATTGTTTTTTTACTCTGCAGAAGCGCTGCAATCGCTACATACAGTGTCATCGAAATTTACCTTTAAAATGACCCCAAGAACACTCCAAATTTTTTATTATATGGTTTTGGGGTTTCAATGGGAAATCATACTTTAATGAATGCTGTATCTGTATACAATATGCAGTGAAGTCTCGCCTATTTCCGCGGCCTTAAAACGTAAGAATTCTTTATTTTCAAGGCTGAAGGGGCCCCCACCTCTATGGCGACCCTCAAGTTATTTTTACCAAACGAAGTTCATTGGCTGCCCCGGCCTTGTATCGATGCGCCCCCTATAAGCAACTTTTTCAACTGCGCATGTACCGAAAAGCGCGGGTCTATTTGAAATCAATAATAATTTAGATCAATCTCAGTTTATTAACTCGCGGCTTAGTACTTACTAGAACTGCTGGCCCACGCAGTTTCTCAGCTCAAGGGACGAGAGACGGCCCCGACTTGCGCAGTTGAAAGTGTCGCGGTTCATTAGCGCATTTACGTATCATGCATGCCAGTGTTTCTCCAGTATTTTTGTTGACGTACGAGTTGAAAAATATAAAACTTCCTTGAAATAGTACAATTTGCCGCCTAAAAATCAATATAATTGAATCAAAAAACGACTCAAATATTTTGCGGAATAGTTAGTTTTCTAGCTTCACGTCGAGGCCATGCTACATGATATAGGTGGAAATGTCTGGAAGGTTAGAATATAGTTCTTGACATAGGAGTGCAGACAGCTTTTTCGAGAAAATATTCTAAACGTAACAGTAAATTATAAATGTCCGAATATTAATATTTTTAAAGTGTATCATACTAGGATGGGTGAAAATCTCAGCCTTTAGGAAGGTTACCACATGGGACTGCAATTGCATGCGACTTTTTGGAGAAAATCTTCTAAACGTAAAGGTAAGTTATAAAGGTCTGAATAGTAATCTTTTCAAGTGTAGAATGCATTTGCGCAATTCTGTTTCTTCATCCTTTTATCGGTTGAAGACCTTTCGGTTTCACGAAATACAAGCAGCTGTCCGAAAATTGAGGTTAGTGTACCCGATCTGATACACTAACGTGAAATTTGGGATATTCTATTTTATTTCGTGACACTGAAAGGTCGTCAATCGACAAAAGAATGGAACATCTGAGAAAATAGATTTTACACTTGAGAAATATTATATTCGTACATTTATGACTTACTTTTACGTTTAGAATATGTTCTCGAAAAAGTTTTATGGATTCCCATGACGTCATGCTAAAATACTCAATTCATGGCTTCCCGCTCTTCGTGCCTCTTTCATTGGTCAGCCACTGACGCGAAGGAGACCGTACAGGGCCGTGGTGGGAGGTGACGGAACTGCTCAATTTTAAATAGGTGTGTACGGGGGACTTGAAATAGGGGAGACTTCACTGTACTTATGTAGCGGAAATAACCGCAAGTGGGTGAATTTTGTGTTTGAAAAAAAAATTTGAAACCTGCGCTTAATGCACTCACCAACTTCAGATCCGTTTTTCTCGAAACTCGGGTTTTCGAAGTTCCAACTTTAAAAGTTCTCAGGTGACTCAATTTATCGAGAATACCGCTAGCTTTAACCTATGTAAGATCAAAAAAATTGCCCGTTGAGCGGGCATATTCTCCTCGCGCGCTATGCATGCGGCTCATGCTCGGTCTTTGTTCTGCTTTAAAATTGGTGCGTAGACCTTTTAAGATTGAAGGGAAAACCATTAACACCTGTAATTTGGTGATTGTGTGAATTCTCCTTTGTTAAAGCTCCTTTGGCTTTAACATATACATTCTCATTACGTGTCTCACACTTCGCACTTGATTAAAGCATGTCTAAAGCGCAAAATTTTCTTTATTATGTTTTATTAATTTCTTTACCTCGGTCCGGGACATCTGGTTTAGGCGAAGACTTTGGCCGTTAAACATTTTATTGTACCTATCTTTTGTGATTTTTCCATAAATAAAAATCTGTTACTTTTAATACAATTTTTTTCACGGTTGAAACGAAAACTGCATATCTCATGAAAAAATGGTCCCGAGGAAATTCGCAGATCTATTTTAGTTGATTAATTTCATCAATTATAATTTTATTATATCTTGTATCGTTTTTCTAAAAATTTAAATTGTTTTTTTCACTAATTAAACAAAAACTATGTGTAAACATACATACATAGCCTAGTTTGCCCGAAAAATGTAATTTTTTTAAAATAGCGTTTTTCACGCTTAAAAAACAAAAAATATGCGTCTTATAAAAAAATTGTATGGAGCAAATTTGTAGATCTTTTTGGGATAAACAATTTTGCTTCTTGATATTTTGTTCGATGAACAATTTTGCTTCTTAATATTTTGTTCGTATCTCGAATAGTTTTACTGGAAAATGAATTTGTTATGCTTTAAAAAGCATTTGCGAGTGATAAAACTAGAACCGCGGATAAAAATGCTGGTTAACGAACTCATCCTTTCTTTTTAGGCCTTAAAATAGTGTGTCAAAGGGTAATAATCCAATCGAAAGTTTACCTTTCCTTCGAAAGTTATCTTGTTTACAGACACCGAAGTAAAATTCATGTTTTCTCGATCACTGAGTCTGAAAACGTCGAGATTGGATGAAATCTGCGAAAGTCAATTTTCACATAAAACCAATATCTTCTCACTGAGATGAAAATGTAAAAATGTAACTCTCATATAATTAACCTTAAAAGAATTTAAAAACGATGAGAATATGTTAAGTTCAGTCTTCTATTGAAATTTGGAGATTTCAGATGAAAAATCTAGTATAAGGAATAAAGGTTTAGGGGGCTTCAAAATCTCTGTGTATTTTAAAATCAGTTCTTGGGCATTTAAACAAAAGTGTTAACGCCGAAATAAATGTTGAAAATTTGTTTCGAATAAAAATCGCCAATTACAAAAGAATTTTCTTCTCTGGATTTCATGGCTAAGCCAATTAAAAAAATGTTCTGATTATTAATAATGAAATCGCGAGAAGAGCTTGTTTCCGCATTTCTGACAGATAGCGACTATATTTGTTGTTATTTCGGAAATTTTGCATCCCTAACCGCTCTAATGCTTTTCTAATATCGTCTCATTTACTAACACTAAACTTACTTTTTAACTTACAATAACTTCGATAAGTGGAATATTATTCCTTTTTCATGCATTTTCAAAATTTAATTGCAGACGCTAAATCCGAGGCCAGTAATGGCCGATCAGGAAAAAGTGCAAGCCACAATTAAACAATTGGTACGAGACTGGAGTACGGAGGGTACCGACGAGCGAAATGCTTGCTATCAGCCAATCATTGACGAAATTTTAAACCAGTTTCCTTTAGACTACTGGTATGGGCTAATTGAATTTTTTATCTCTATCCGTGTAAAATTCCAATAAAGCTCAGATTCCGCCGGATGATGGCGGCAAAATCACTCTTAAGTCAATCTGAAAGAAATGGATCGTTCGATACTTTCGCACAGGCAGCGGAATGAATTATTGACCAGAGTTAAATTTCGCGTACTTCATAAGAATAAGAGAAGAAATCGCCTGAAGAAAAGAGCTGAATTCTGGGGTTCTATATTAACTCAGAGAAATATTAATTATTATCTTCAGATGGACCTTTTTTCTGCATTGCTTATAATTACATGTTTGAATTGCTAGTTTTGAATAAGTAAATAGATATCAATTTTTTATAGTTCTTAAAATGAAGCACATTTTATTCTGAATATAATGTGGCTCGGATTGAATTTAAATTAGATTCAACCGTCAACATTCCTTTTTTAGTTTAAAAAACAAGATAGCAGATTTTTCGAAACTTTGTCATTTTTTTCTCAATGTTTTTTTCCATTGTGTCTCTGATAAATATTTTCACAATATTGCAAATTACAGTACAGAAAAATATCAAATGATAGGTAAATTTCCAGTACAGCTTCGGAAGTGCAAGTTCTAGTACCTGGAGCGGGTCTTGGAAGACTCGCCTATGAAATCGCAAGACGTGGATACACTTGTCAAGGAAATGAGTTTTCGTTATTCATGCTCTTTGCTTCTCACTTCGTACTCAACAAGTAAGCCTATTTCTTTGTATTTTGGCCGTGTCTACGATTACAAAAATTTCTGTATGAATAGTTGGGTTTTTTTCGTCACGAGTAGGCACGGCTTTTTACTTTCATTAATTATTCCTATGTTTTTCTTTAAATTGAGTCATTTTATAAAATAGAAAAAACTTATTGTTCTTTTCAGGTGTAGAGAAATAAATTCGTTTAAAGTACATCCATGGGTTCATCAGTATATGAATAATTTGAAACCCGAGCACCAGACACAAGCAGTTTTCTTCCCAGATGTAAATCCCAGCGATCTTCCAGAAAACGCACCATTTTCCATGACTGCAGGGGATTTCCTCGAGGTATGGCAAAATTGAAATTTCTAGTCCTGCTTGGAAAAGATTTCATTTTTGATTATTATCGAGGCTGTTGTCTTATAAGATGTAACTTATTCAGTCTTGTTCGTTAATTATTATTTTAAGTTCTTAAATTTGAAAGCTTTCTATTTTTCTTAACCAAATTTATCAATCCTTCATTGGCAAGAGTGCTAGTAAATAAATAAATTCAATTATCCTGTTTAGGTTTATAAGGATGATGATCATTGGGACTGCGTAGCGACGTGTTTTTTCATAGACTGTGCCAACAATATAGTTCAGTTTATTGAAACAATTTATAAGATTTTGAAACCTGGTGGTGTATGGATAAATCTGGGCCCGCTTCTCTATCACTTTAGTGATATGCCGTTGGAGGATTCAATCGAACCTAGTTACGAGGTCGTCAGGGATGTTATACGAGGTTTCGGATTTCAGTTAGAGGTGAGGAAAATTGCAATTTCGTGAAATTACAAAATTATTATGGTATATTGTGTTAATCCGCGAAATAAAAGTAAATTTAATTTTTGATCAGGAATATTCTTAAAAATGTTAATAAATAAATCTGACCAGTCACTCCAGTTTTTATTAACTTAATGTCAAATGAAATGATGCCATTTTTAATGAGTTCATTTTGAAATTCTTTTTAGTTGAAAAAATTCAATTTGTAATGTTTGCAATTGATCAATTTTGACAGTAGAACGTTTCAAGGCCATTATAAATACAGTGAATTCTTGCTTATTCCAAAGCGCACCTATTCCAAATCCCACATGCTGGGATATTCCGAGTGGCGCCGTCCCGACACTTCTCACCGCGGTCCCTGTATGGTCTCGCCCGCGTCTTTGGCTGACCAATTAAAAAGAGGCCCGGAGAGCGGGAAACGCTCGTTGGTTTGAATTGAGTATTTTACCATGACGTCATGGGATTGCATACGACTTTTTGGAGAAAATATTCTAAAAGTAAGAATAAGTCATAAATGTAAGAAGAGTAATATTTGTCAATTGTAGAATGTATTTTGTCAGTCATGTTTCATTCTTGTGTCGTTTGACGACCTTTCAGTGTCACAAAATAAAATATCCAAAATTTGAGGTTAGTGTAAGAGATTGATTTGATCAGAATCGGGTAGTCTAACGTCAAATTTCGGATAGCTAACTTTCCTGACATTTGCAGCTATCCTATCATGATCGTGACGTCATGCTACAATACGCAATATTTCGCGAAATATTTGAGTCGTGTTTTGATTCTATTATATTGATTTTTAGTTGGCAAATTGTAATATTTCAAGGAAATATTATATTGTTGACAATATTCGACTACCTTTTTCATCGATCTCCATGTTTTTGACCGATTCGCACGTCAACAAAAACACTTGAAAAACACTGAGATGCATGACGCGCAAATGCAAGGACACACGCATGCTTACAGCGCGCGCATTGATACAAGGCCGAGACAGCCAATGAACGTCGCCTGACAAAATCACCCCATGTCCAAATATTTACGTTTCGCGGCCGCGGCCCTTGGAATAGGCCAGAGTTCACTGTAGTTTCCAACGTTCAACGTAATAATTTGACAGCAGATAGTAATAATATCATTTCCATGTTTTATTACACTGCTACAGGAAGTGAAATTACGAATGTATTTTCAGTATAAATTCCACTTGAAAAAATACAAACTTATCACGTACAAGTTAAATTTTATGGAATGCGAAAAGTTAAATTACAATCGAATGGCCTTTTTAGTTATATTTTTTACAGTGTATCTCTTGTTCATTCATATTGGAATTAGTGTAGGTTATGTCTGAAAAATTTGTTGTTCGTACAACGAGAAATGTCTTGTTTTTTTTTTTTTTTTTTAAATTTAACATAATTTGCAAGCAGAAACTCAATATATGTAAGATTATGGATATTCCTCTCGAACACTTGAAATTATCGGTATTAAATTGGTTAATTCTTTATTTTCAGAAAGAAGAAACACACGTAAAATCAAGGTATGCTCAGAACGTGAACAGCATGCTACAATATGAGTACAAAAGCGTTTACTTTGTATGCCGAAAACCCAAGAGACGCACAAGGGTGGACAGGAACGGTTCTGAAAGCAATGGAATACAAGAACAAGAAAACTAATAACTTTTGAGACCTGGTTGTGTGTTGACTCACGAGGGAAATCGCAGTCTTCAATTCTAAATATTTATACACTAAACCTCTCTTTTTAATCTTCAATTCTTAATTTTTAGCATTTCCATATTTTTATTACATTCGTTCCGTTTTTGTTTTCTTTTTTTTTCGTTATTTGACAGCAAAGCACGATGCAAGTCAAAATCACTTCCGTGATTGCAATGTTTTTTTTTGTGTTTTTCAGAAAGATGATAGTGGTATAAAAAATACTCTGAAAAGGCAGTCTGCGATTTCCCTAACAAGTCTGGCATTTGTGATCTAGCGTAATAGCGATATTTTTCGTGTTTTCCATAAGTTCATAGTCATAATAATATAGTAGTATCTTCCACGAAAGCCCCAGCTCGAAGTAACTAAACGATCATAAAAAAGATGTTTGAAAACCCAGTCAAGAATTGGATCTTAATTTATTATTATTGCTGTCTTAAATTCAATTTTATAATAGAATAACATCTAATTTCGACGGATTTTTTGAGGTATGAATCGTTTCACAATGAAAACAAAATATTTCTGGGGTTGGCATTAAAAATATAAAACTGAAAAATTTTACTCACCTTAAATTTCCAATTAATAAATAATTCAATATGTGAAGGTGAAAGTCACAATGATCAAAAAACGTGAACAGAAAATGTTTTGACGATGCTAAATAAACAAGTAATATCCTTTATATATAAAAATGATAAAACATGCTAGAAAAATTATGACGAAAATGATATTGAAAAATTATGTTTCAAAAAACTTTAAACTTTATTTCACTGAATATCTTCGTCTTCCTGTCTGTTCTAGTGTCTTTATATTTTGAGAATAGGAAAAGAGTATTTTTTCTTTTATTGAAAGAAAGATATGTACAAGTTAGTACGCCACGTTGTTTAGTGGACTTTGACTGAGAACTCCTGTTAGAATAGAAAGAGTCGAGTTTGGAGCGAATATTTTTGTATCTTGGAAGGAATTAAAGTCATATCTTTTTCCTCCTTTATTTTTGTGTTAAAATATTCGCTTCTTTTTATCGACACGCAATTCGACCGGAATCTATAGTTTACCTCTAATATTGTAATAATATAATTTTATAATAAAAGAGAAAAGAAAATAAGCTGCTTTTGACATTATTTTTACCATTTCAGTAAAAAATCTAGAAATTCGCACAGTTTTTCCTCGAAATGTGCAAATGCCTATTCTTTCAGTTTGTTTCTTAAGGTTTTGGGACTAAGGTATAAATAATTGGCTAAGGAATTGAAATTTTTCCGTGACGGGAATGAAAAAGTAAAATAATTTCTCTCACAAAAGGTTTTGAAATTGTTGCACAATTTTGAATTGAGCGCTTTTAATAATAAAAGAGTATCGCGTTTTATACATTTTCTTGTTGAAGAATTAAATTGCTGAAAGTAATATAAATTAAGTAACAATTCATTAATTTAAAACCTGCTCCCATAAAAGGTTTTTCTATTCGTGGTAAACATTATTAAAAATGTTGATGCTCATTAATGTACAAAATACTGGGTACTAACATGCATGGAAACATAATTTAAAGCTTTAATTCAGCCGGAAGCTCAGGCAGTAGCGCATCGGCTTCATAGCCGAAAGGTTATGTGTTCGATTCTCGCTGCCTGCACTTTTTTTTTTATTTTTCAATAAAATATTTATAAATATAATTTTCGGAATTTATTACCGTCGTTTTTAATTTTTTCAATAGGTTAATTGAAAAACTATCAGGTCAAGACTGTATTCATATTGAGTACCTTCCGAAGTAAAGACTTGGAAAAGCTTGACGACTAGACACTTTTGAACAAAAATGGCGAAATATATATATTTTATGTAATTTTTTTATCAGATTCGAATAGCGCTACTAGTTTTTCTGTATCTCGCCTTTTTAAACAAATTGTTTAAAATATTTTAAAATAAATTTTTTCTTGAAAATAATCTATTTTTGCGCTATTAGTTTTCCAATGATTTTATGACAAAATAATTTTTTTAAAGTTTTAAATTGAAAAAAAATTTAATGATTAATGATAACACAGGCACACCAAAAAAAGTGTGCGAAGCTATAAAAGCGACCTATGTAACATTGTATTGATCTAGCATAGTCAAAATCTGCATTGATTGGAATGTTCTGCTTACCAGTTTTTTTTTATTCGAGTTTGAATTTTCAGCTCTGGTAAAATTATACCAAGTAGGCCACCATAAATTGAAAGTCGTTTTTTTTCGCTTTAAAATTAATGTTTTAATAGTCCGTATGTTCGAATAGATTCCCCCAGGTTTTGGTCGCAAACAAAATTTGTTTGTAAAAGTTATTAACAATGGAAATTTAATGTTAATCAACACTTTTCTCGTGGACCGGTTAAGCGGATTTTGACGATTCTTACGTTGAAATTTCTGTTTAAAAATGTAGATTCCAGAAATCTTTCTTCTGAATATAAAAACATTTAATTTGTTTTGAAAAACTGTCCATTGTTTATAAATAAATTGTACTTTTGTTCTATTTACAGAAAACATTTTTTGCAAGTTATTCTACATTCTCTACATACACATATTTTTAGTCAGATTTCCTTAAATATCGTATTCTTTTGTTCTCAAATGACCTGTGCAGTGATTTTTTTTCTTTTTATTTCTTTTACATGCAAACCTCTGTTGGGATTCGAATAATAGTCCGTCATAACGTTCACGTTCCATTTTCCTTGATACCTATGTTCCATTTCTCGGATGTCTTGATGAAACCTTTCACCCTGCTCTTAACTGTAGTCATCTACATTTTCTGGAAAGTAGTCAATATGCGAATCAAGAAAATGCCTATTTAAATTCATCAAGAATCCTAGTTTTTTAAAACTACTTAATATTTATTTTCGCATTTCTCTCCAGAAAAAATGTAGAATGTGCAAAAAACAATCTTTCATTTGAAAGAAAAAAAGTTTAATTTGTTTATAAACAATTAATATTTTTTAAACAAATTCAACGTTTTTATATTCGGAAGAAATATTTCTGGAATATACATTTTTAAACAAAAAGATAAACGTAAGAATCGTCAAAATCCGTTCAGCCGTTCACAAGAAAAATGTTGATCATGTTCTAACATTAAATTTTCAGTGTTAATAACTTTGGTAACAAAGTTTCGTTTGCGACCAAAACTTGGGATAATTTGACCTAAACTAGAAATGGAAAAATCGAATTAAAAAAAAACTGGTAAGCCTAAAATTCCCATCAATGCAGATTTTGACTATGCTGGACCAATGCTATAATAATCATTATAATAATGTTATATGGGTCGCTTTTTTGGCTCGGCACACTTTCTTTGTGTGCCTGTGTAATTTATGAGTTTTTACGTTTGAGCCTTCTATTGTCTCTGATATATTTTGTTAATTAGAATGTAAACAATTAAAAAAATGAATTTTTTCACGGCTCTTACACGATTGTGACTGTAGGCAAAGAACATTTTTTGCTTTCTTGACAAATTTTTTCTTCGTACTTACGTGGTTCTGTCGTGACACCCTTCAATTTTAGACTCTTGAAGGATTCAATTCCAATTTATACAATTTCAGGCGTTTCCAGTTAAAAATTCTTCAAGCTGCATTTTATCTGCATAAATTGACAATTTAAAATTTTGAATGCTTACCTGAAGCCTGCCAGCAAGTGACTTTTTCCACTTTTTGAGAGATAGATTGTTTTTGAATTTCAAATTATATATATTTTTGAATAATACAATTTGATTTTCCTCTGTCAAGAGAGCTTTGTATTTGAAAATGATCTATCTGAACACTTCAAAAATAAAGTTTTGTTTAGTTAAATTTGTTATTAAGACTATAAAATATAATTTTTCTAGAAATAGATATCATTATAAACTTTTATTAAGATACTGTATAAATAATGCAGGTATTTGATCAGGATCCACCTGCTGCATTTTACTGTAGGTCAAAAACTGTCTCCTTAATCTCGTCAGTTGAGACACGTTTCCTGATGTTTCGAGCGTTAATCCGTATTTTGGTATTTTGACATCGTTTTCGATACCCATTTGCTTGGCTGATAATATTTCCTAAAGCATTAATTGTGTATTAATAGTTTTTTTTACATTTATATCACATTTTTTTATAATTAGCAACTTACTTTTACTATTTCTTGCGTTATCTTATCCATATCATATAAATAATTTGTGGCTGATAAAGCGGGCTAAAAAGAAGAATGCAATATAATTTAACATGAATATAACCAATATTTTACAATTTCATGATATTTCTTAACAGGGTTCTACCCTACTTGGAAAACCGAGAGTTGTCATGGAATTTTTATATACCTGGAAAAAACTAGTAATGTTAGGGATTTTTTTTAAAGTCGGAATTTTTTCGAGAGCGTGCTTAATTTTTTTCTTAGTTGCAATATAAAATTGAATAACAATGATTTTTCATTTGTAAAAGTCGCTTTATATTATTGTTTGTAACTATTTTGTTGAGATTTTTTTTTTAATGAACGTTTTTGACTGAAAATTTAACTGTTCTATGTATGGTTAAAAATGGATCGTTTTTAGTTGAAAATTTATGTATTTTGTTGAAATTCGTTCTTTTTGGAAGAAAATTCATTTCCTTAGTTGAATAATGAGATATTTTGTTGAAAATTCGTTCTTTCATTAGCTGAAAATTAATTTTTTTTACTGAAGATTTAACTATTCCAGTTGAAACTTCAACTGTTTTGATGACATTTTTTTTCTTAAAAATTAATTTTTTAAACTGAACATGTAATTATTCCAGCTGAATCTTTCATCATTTCAGTTAAAAATTATATCTTTGGTTGAAAATTATTTTTTTAGTTAAAAATTCTTCTTTTTTGGTAGACATTAATTTTCCTGGCTGAACATTAATCTTTTTGGTTGAAAATTCAATTATTCTAGTTAAAGATTCATCAGTTTAGTTGAAAATTCATATTTTTTTAATTCAACTATTCCAGTTGAAGATTCACAATTTCAGTTGAAAATTCATTACTTTTTTTGAAAATGTAACTATTTTTTTTCTTGAATATTAGTTCTTTTTTGGTTGCTAATTATCTTTTTTTTTAGCTGAAAATGTAACTATTGCAATTGAATATTTTAAAATTTTAGTTAAAAAATCATCTCTGCTTGAAAATTAATTTTTTAATTGAAAAATTAACTATTCAACTTTTGGTTAATAATTTATCTTTTTCTGTTGAAAATTCATTCGTCTATTTTGGTAGAAATTAATCTTCTTGGTGAAAAAGTCATCTTTTTGGTTGAAAATTCAACTTTTCCAATTAAGGATTCATCATATTAGTTGAAAAATTTATCTTTTTTATTTAAAATTCAACTATTCCAATTGAAGATTCATAATTTTAGTTGAAAATTCATTATTTTGGTTTAAAATTAATTGTTTCAACTAAAAACTTAACTATTTGGTTAAAAATATATCTATTTTAGTTGAAAATTCAACTATTTCGTTGAAAAATCATGTCTTTTGTTGAAGAATCGTCTTTTTTGTAGAAAAAATTAATCTTCTTGTTTGAAAATTCAACTTTTCCAGTTAAGGATTCATCATTTTAGTTGAAAATTAATCAGTTTGCTTACAAAGTAATTGTTTAAACTCAAAATTTAACTATTCCATTTTTGGTTGAAAATTGATCTTTCTTTTTTCAAAATTCAACTATTTGCTTGAACATTTTTCTTTTTTAGTTGCAAATTCAACTATTTCGTTTAAAGTTCAAGGTTTTTGTTGAAAATCGTCTTTTTGGTAGAAAATTAATCTGCTTATTTGAAAATTCATTTTTTTGCTTGAACATAAAACCATTTGGTTGAAAGTTAAACTATTTTCTTTGGTGGAAAATTAATTTTTTTACCCGAAAATTTAAGTATTCTATTTTTGGTTGTAAAATAACCTTTTTTAGTACAAAACTAAATTATTTAATTGTAAATGGTTCTTTTCTAGTTGAAAATTCATCTATTTTGGTTGAAAACTCATGTATTTTTTGGAAAATCGTATTTTTTGATAGAAAGTTAATCTTTTTGGTTGATAATTCAACTATTTCGTTAAAAATGCATCTATCTTGTCGAAAATGCAATATTTTTACTTGAAAAGTTAGGAATTCGACGGGGTTTCAATTGAATTTAATATAGTATCCACATTAATTTTATCTAAATATGCACTGAATTTTAAGTATAAGATAAAATAAAAATTGATTTGAATTAGTATTCTTATTCATGGACTTTAAAGACAAATTGAAGAATTGATTAATTAAGTTTTTAGTATTACTTAATTAATCGATGGTGCTAATATATTAAGGGATATCTTATAATATAATTTGTCAAAGCTTTCTAAATTAAATATATTAATTGAATCCTTAGAAACTACAGAAAAAACATTATTTATAATAAAATCGCGAAACTGTAAACATATTCCAAGTCGATTGTTTCAAAAAATGCGAAATATTTGAATGGATCCGTACTATGAAAAATTATACCTGGAAAAAACTTGAGATACATGGAAAAAACCTGGAATTGGAAGGCAATTTTTTCCAGGATTTGAGTAGACACCCTGTCTTAATTAAATTTGTACTCTTATCAATCAATTTATATCACACTTACGCACTGCGTGCTCATATTTGGCTTCGGTGCTTTAACTTCGAAAAGGGCGTTGTACATTTCTTCAAGTCTTAATTCATCTTCAGGTAAAACTGCAAACAATGGAGAATCCCAACGATTTCTGCTGTCCGGGGCCTCATACCTTTTTAATTTTAAATTAATATAACATTTTGATACAATTAAAACAATACTAGGAATGAAGAATGGAATAATAAATATTAAACCATAAAGAGTAAAATATATTCTTTGCTAAACCATGATCAAATCGATGAAAAAAATACAATAGATTCAATCTGGCAGTTAGCCTCGAATATTTGAAAGAATAAATCACCTCATGACAAGAGCATCAAAAATGTCTCTGGAATATTGTTCAGACTCTGATCTTTGTTCATTCCAAAGCCAGGCATGTTCGACGGGTAAATCGCATTGCAGTGTACACTGCGGTGTTTTATAAAGTTTGCTCATACAATAAATTTCGTATCGGCATCCTTTTATGTAATTACTGCCATCAATGATCAACACCTCTTGTGTATTCAAAAGTCTCTGAGTATTCGATTTTATATCCGCTCGAACACCTTTCTCCTTTTTCGAATCTTAAGGTAAATAATAAAATAAGTTTTTAATTTAAGTAAATTCGATATGAATTAAATGAAGAGCATATTCTAAGGAAATTTTAACACTGCCTTTGGGAAAAATGGGACCGGAGACCTACAATTATGGAATCGTGTTAAACACGAAAAGTTATACGATTCTATTAAGCGACGAGCCTTTTAAACTGTTTTATTTTAAGACTGATGTTTTTTAAAGATAATTCTCAACAAATTATCTTTCTTAATGTACTAAAAATAATAAGCTAATTACATATTTATTTAATATATAGTTTATTATTCATTATTTACTCTTTAAAAAAAATGTCAACACTGCTCACAATCGAGGTTTAACACTGCCCCTTAGAATTATTCAATTATTCAATTTGAATGCTTGTAAATTAAATATAAATTCAACTACTTACTAGCCAAAATACATTACTAGGCTGACCAATAAAATGGCAGCAAAAATATATGTTTACTTTGGTTTTAAACTTTCAGTAAATAGTAATTCTCAATTTGGAAAAAAATGATGTGAAAAGTAATATGAAAATTTATATTACAAAATTACAAGTAATGTCAAAGTAATGCGACACTTTTAAGAAACTAGCAAAGGATTTTGACTGTCCTCAATATACTGCATTTTACCGATTTTATCGATATTTGACGTTTCTAAAATAAGTGATTCAAATAATACTTTTTTCTCGAATTAACAATTATTCATTTTATTCAAGAGAAGTCAAGTTCTTCCACACTCAAGATTGTTAAAAACTATAATTTATAATCGGAATTTTTAGAAATTTCCATTAAAAGATTGAGGTTAGCTTTAGTTAATTTTTTTTTTACTTTTACAGAAAAATTAAAGACTGGATCGATAGCCACTCACTTATATTTATTATATAGATATGAAAAAGCTGTTTCTAACCTGCGAAATATGTGTTTTTGTCATATCCAGCTTTTTGAATTGTTTCAAGCTCACTAATAACTTCTACTTTTTTTTGCCTATTCTCGAAATATTGTTTTAATTCTGATGTCCTTGTCGTTTTTCCACTACACGGGATTCCAGTAATCACAATCAAAGGCATATTTTATTTTATAATAAATATTTTAGGCTAAACACAAGCAGGCTAAACAAGCTAAACTGGATCATGAGCTAAACAATAACAAAAGCACTTCTTACAACTAACCTAAAAACTGTGAACATGCGTGTGACGCAGCAACGTGTCGCATGACGTCACGTTACGAGCGGGAAAATTCGAACGTACCTGAAGTTCCGAACGTTCAAATGAACGAAGTATTTTGCCCCATTTTGATTTTACCTATAAATATTGTTCCAACTGCAATTTCAAATACGCACTATAATTTTGTTTCAATAATAAATTATTGCCAATATAAATGAACAAACATTTTAGCACTTTTTCTGGTTTACAAAGTCATCAGTAAAAAAATTCGTACATTTGAACGTTCAGAACTTCAAGCACATAAAATTCGAATGTATAGCAAATTCTGGTAGAAAAAAATTTAACAATCATATTTTTGATTGCTATAGATAATAGTGAACAGATTAGTGAAATAGTAAAAAGATTAATACAGTTTAACACTTTTAAGATTTTGCAAATAAAACATGAATCCTATACTGCCGCATACAAGTTAAAAAGACTGCACTTATGTCTGTTCAGTTTCGAACGTAGAAAATCAAAGAGAACGATTTTGTCTCGAAAGAGTATTATGGAATTCATTTTTTATAAATGTTTCAACATCATTCATACAAATTTATGAATATTTTACCCATTCTGTAAAAAAAATTACATTTTTCTTTATTTGCACTAACAAAATCGACATGCTGTTGTTCATAGAGAAAAATACAGAGGGAAAAAGCCGCGAGTCGACAAGTGGCATTTATCTGTAAAATATCTCGACCTGCATTGCATTGAAGACGGAGCCTCGACGCTTTTGAAAGTTAAAAAGACCGCAAGTCAACATACGGTTTTTCTAAGTTGTACTGTCAAACCGGCTGTTGGAGACAAAATACAACTTTTTAGTTACTTACAGTTTTATCCTGCAGAGAATTAACAAGTTTCAGTCGCAAAAAACTTGTTATTCAATAAAATCAATTTGTTTTCCAGAATTCTCGTTTGCGTAGATAGATGCAGTTTTATTTTGCGAATAGATTTATGTGAAAATTTCATTTTTTGTCAAAAATGTGACATACGTGTCTTTTTAACTTGTTGCATCAATCCACAAGAAGGACAACAATTTTTTATAGCAGAGTTTTAAATTTTCACGTCGTTAGTATTTTCTGGCCTTTGTGTCAGAATATACCGATTTACTGAAATATTAACTGGCGGAAAGAAATATTTAGACCTTTTTTGCACTGTTCTATACCAAATTTCCGATCCCGTATGGTGATTCTCAGCTAAATACGCCTATGATTTTTTAAAAAGAATTTTTAAGAATATTTTTATTTTGCCGATGTGCAAAGTTACTACTTTCTAACGTGCGCATGCGCGTTTATTGCGTCGATTCGCAAAATAGAGCCAAAAAATGTTGATACTTAGCATACGAAAGAAGTCATTAAAAAGGAAATTTAAATTCGATTTTTAAAGTAAACTATTTTGTAGTGAACATGAACATCAAATTAGAAATTAACAAAAATTCTAGTTGATTTTTTTATGCAGAACGCATTTTTTCAATTTAGTTCATTATGTTCTTTTCTTTTTTAAGTTATATGTCGAACTTTAAATTTCTTCACTTAGAATTAAAGAAACGTGATATTATGCTGTTATTGTTTTAAAAATATGTCGCACTTTTTAAAGCGTTTCAAAATCGTTCATTTTGCATTATTTAAACGACCTTTACTCTAAAAATGACGATTTTGTTGCCTCATAACAACAAAATAATGCCATATTTCTTTGATTAAAACAGAAGAAATTTCAGCGGAACATATATGATTAAATTAAACATTAAGTGTAATTAACTACAATAAAAAAGCATATTCTTCGTACATTAAAAAAATTTGTAACTTGCGCACAATATATTTTTTTATTTCAAATTTTTGATAGTTGTTCACCACTGAAAAAACGTACAAAAATCAACCTCGATGTAGAAGTTTAAAAACCTGAATATGAATCCTACACAAAATTGAAGTTTTTCTCGGAATTCTGCCGTCCAAAGTAAAAAGATACATGATTTCACATTGTCGTTTATAGGTCGACTTTTCCATTGTCAGCTATGAAACAATAACCCTAAACCGCAAAGGCACTTTCATGTATCTTCTTATCTTGACGGCAGAATTATAAAGCCTTCATACTCAAAGAACTTCACTAATACTTCCTTCATGTTATCGTTGTTGACCAGATAATAATATGCCGTGTCTACGTGTACCGAAATTACGGTACAAGTAGCCAGATTTTTTCCGTACGAATAGGGGGAGCTGGAAAAGAAGCCATTTGTACAGAAATTTCGGTACGTATAGCTGGATTTTTTCGGTATGCGTAGAAACTTCCATATAATAATATGTGATTTTCAGCAAGGAAAGAGCCATATAGCCGAAAACATTCCTATAACAAAATTGCAACTCTCTGGTTGAAAAACGAGCCACCGGGGAACTTTTGAGGTCGGAACTTTGAAAACCTGCTTTTCAAGAAAAACACATTTAAATTCACTGAAAAAAAGGGTTACTTGTACCAAGTGAATTTTATTTGACTGAAGTAAGTGAAAGTCCTGTTTATTTTCAAAGAAATATTTTTTTGATGCAAATAAAAATATACACTTTGAATGAAAAAAAGAATTTCTTTCAGCCAGACAAATGTTAATAGGATTAAGTTAACATTGTTTGATTCAAAAATACGACCTATTGATCGGAGGGAAATATTTCTTTAAATCAAAGAAATATTAATTAAAGACAAAATATACATTTTAAACCAAATAAATGACTCATTGTTCCAAATGAATGTGCCATAAATGGGAATGAATATTTCTTTGAGATGAGAATATATGTGAATTGACGGAAAGAAATATATTTTAAAGTCAAGCAAATATTTTATAGGCTCACAAAACTATTTCTTCGCATCAAATTTTTGAGCATTTGAAGCAAAAAAATATCCTACTGATTCAAACAAATATTTCTTTGGCGTAAACCATGCGCGAGTGCAATGAAGTAATTAGTACTTCAACTGTAGTACATATTTTCCTAAATAAACAAATGTATTCTTTCAGCTTAAATTATAATTAACATTGTTATTATTATACATATTTAATTTAAACAACGCATGTAATTTAAAATCTTGATGAACCTGAAACAGAAAAATTTGATGAAAAATCCACCTCCAGCAGGAATCGAACTTGGGTCCGTCAAGTGTCAAGTCCACAGCGATGACCACTACGCTGTCGCAACATGGAAATTATAAGGCGGAAAGCCGTATTTACCCCTCACCATAAATGCCAAAGAAATATTTCTCCAAATCAAAAACATGGATATTGAATTTAACAACATATTTCTTTGATCTAAAGAAGTATTCAATTGAAACAAATTATGCCAAATCATTGAATGTTTGACTTGAAAAAATAATTACTTCGTTGCAATAAATGATTATTCGTTATGAATAATTTAATTCTAGTAAGCAAATGAAATATTTCCTTCAACTGAAGAAATAAATATTTATGTAAACACAATATCTTGTTCATCTAAATAAATGCTTCATTGGTATAAATGCATGAACTCTTTGTATGAAATGTATATATTTTTAATTTAATTAATATTCTTTTGAATTAAATCATTCTTACTTTGATTTGAATAAACTTAAAGACTTGATTGAAGTATGCACAATTAATTGATTCAAATGCGTCCGAATCAATTCAAAGAATCGAACTCATTGAATCAAATAAATATTTCTTTGAACGACTAATCAGATTTCAATGAATCTAGAACTTTGGAATCAAAGAAATGGTTTTTTGAATATAAGAAATATTTCTTTGAATCAAGATAATAAGCCAATGAATTCATTTCTTTAGATCAACAAAAGATATGTGTCTGTTTTAAATAAAAATTACTACTATTAAAGAATATTTTCTTGATGCTAAGAAATAAGATTCAAGTAAATGCATTTTATTGGTTCAAAAAATTCTTTTTTACAGTGTTGGTGATTGTCTAAAGGCACGTTATAAATTTTATGTTCAAACATAAAAATGACCCACTTTCGGTCACTTACGGGATCGACAAAGTGGGCCTTTTCCTTGCAGAACGTCACATATGAACATTATTGAATGTCAGATTTTGTTGATCGATTTTTTAGATAAATAATGAAATATCTATCGAATCCTCGGTGGTAATTAGTTCGCGCCGACCTATGAAAAATAGAAGATCCTGGTTCGAACCCGAAAATCCGAAATTGTACACACATGCTGTATATATATATATATATATATAGTCGATTGTCCGAAACGAGAAGTGCCAAATTTTCTGGAACTACGATTTTCGGGCAGCAGTCTCCGTTGCGCACTCGAGGCCTGACATTGTTCTCCAAGACTTCGAGAAACGAACTATATTCGTGATCGAATTCTCGGCTCCGTCCGAATACAATATCACTGCAAAGGAGAAAGAAAAAGAGGAGAGGTATCAAGACCTTAAAAGAGAGCTACAACGACTGTACCCAAAATATTCGGTACAAGTAATTGTCCTTGTGATAGGTGCTCTCCGAGGTACGAAACTATCACTGGTTCGTAACCTTAAAGCCATACCCGCGTGCCAAATATATGCCAAGGCACTTGCGAGATGGATGCAGAAAGCTATCATCCTTGGGTCGCTTCGTGTCCTCAAGACTCACGAGGGTTTCGCCGGCCTATCGTTGTGATTTTGTCGTTGCCTATGACCACCCATCTCACGGTTGTGAGACGTGGCCATAGGTGTGATTTACCGCGGTGGTACTGGGGGCTATTGACATTTTTTT
>CAKNYM010051142.1:91868-116326 GCA_932195095.1 Andricus curvator | reverse complement strand
ATATATATATATATATATATATATATATATATATATATATATATATAACTGTGGAGCATATTAGTCTATAACTTATTATCTTTGTCTCCCAGTTGGCAAACAATTGAAGGACGGCTTTACTTACATCTTTATGACTTCTTTATGACGTCGCGAAGACGTCGTATGTCCATGTCATAAAGACGACGTAAAGACATCTTTGCGACATTCAAATGTCTTGAAGATGTATTAAAGATATCTTTACGGCACATACATATAACGTCTTTGTGACATCGAAAAGAAATCCTCCATTTTTTTGCCAACTGGGCTGTTTCTACCGCAACGATTAACCGGGTTCATCAATTTTTTCAGATCGAACGTAATAAGTGGATTTCACTTGATGACCCATCTTTTTATTTAAAAGAATACTGTCTGATTTAAAAAAGTTAAGTACAGAAATAGATTATAAATACTTATTTTCTACTCGCGTGTAAGAACAATCAGATAATAAAGCTACTCTCACGATCCAAACATTCGTCATCATGGTCGTCAGTTTTTATCAGATTGTTCCTATTACACTTCCAGGAAGTGATTGTCTAGTACGGCAAGGGAACGATATAAGTATTAAGTTAAACATTCACGCGTAAAGAAAAACGTACTCGATAGGATTTTTCTTCGGATTTGTTGCCAGATTTTATATTCTTCGCCCAAGCCTGGCATTCCACCTCGATAGTTGTATTCGCTAAAAGAAAAAGAAATATAAATTGCAATTATAAAAAATAATTGTGATTATTATTATTCATATGTTATCACTACCAGGCAGGTCTGAAACTTCCTTAACTCAATTTCAGTGCGAACGCACGGTGAGCATCAACGAATTTCAACCTAAAAGTCTTTGTACCCGCCCGTTTTTTGCAGAATGTAACTCGATTTTTTTTAGAATTTGCAAATTTTATATCCTGGGCCTCATTAGCCGTTAAAAATTGAGTAAAAAAATACTTATGGGAGAATTTGGTGAAATGAACACCTGTCGTTCTATGGACGCATAAATTTACCTTATGGACAACATTTACACAACATTTATTTAGAGCTACGGGTGTTCATTTTGCAAAGTTCTGTCATATGACTTTTTTCTGAATTTTTAACGGCTAATAAGTCACAGTGCCCTAAATTTGCAAATTCTAAAAAAAAATATTTAAAAAATTATTTTTTAAAGAGTACCCCACAGATGATTTCCATTTTGTATTTTAAAAAACTCCCACATCATTATGTACGTAGTTATATTCTGCAAAAAAACGGCGAGTGCAAAGACTTTTGGGCGAGCTTTTGGGTGGAAAATTGTCGAGGCTCACCGTGAAAGGAGATATTAAAAAAAAACTGTTTGTCAAACTGCGGCTTTGTATTAAAATTTTCAAAAATTTGTCATAATTATTATAAACAATTTCAGTTTTTATCAATACCTTTAGGTGCAGCTTTTTGAGACGAGCCCGGCAATATAAATACATCTAAATTTCGATAAAAAGTTAAGTTAAGAAGGTTCTTATTTCAATTCTGCCGTCCAAACTAAAAAGATACATAAGTGACATTTTTATGAAAAATGAGTTTTTCGTATCGCTGGATTCGCAAGAAAACGCTGCGTCTGTGTTGATAAAAATGATTAATTATTAATATTTATTGCAAAAAACGATTTGTATACAAATGAGGAAAGTCGAAAAAGTTAAAAAATACAACATAAAAAGATACACAAAGCACTTTGCGTGTCCTAAAACTTACACAAGGCATGTAATACGTCGTCAGCATACAAATAAAAAAGAACATAAATAACTTTGTGTCTTTCTTTGTCTTGTAAAAGTGACCGAGTGCGGATCGAATTTACAAACGAAAAGAATCGCTTGCTTTTTGCCTTGTATTTTTGACTTTCCGCGACTAGTAAAAAATCGCAAGTCCATTTTCTAATAGAAATTGTTTAAAAAATCTATTTTTTATTGCAAAATATGAAAGAGCACCTTATTTTTACCCAAATAGTGTATTTAGATTATTCATAATTTTATTTGATATTAGAGTTCTTTAGGCAAATAGTTTTTCTCGATTTTCTCAGTTCGAGTGAGATTGGACTTATGTATCTTCTTAGTTTGTACGGAAGAATTATTAAATTGATTATATATACATTTTAAATGTGAATAAATCAATATTGTTATGTATCTATGATCTAAAAAGCTTTTTTCATAACGGAAATTACCATGGAATTCATAGGAAATATACGGAATGCAATGGAATTCGTCGGAATTTAGTGGACTTCATCGGTATTCAATACAATTCAAGAGAGGTATATTGAACTCAATTGAATTCATTGAAACCCTTACGAAAAAAGTATTGGTAAGCATATTGGATTAAACACTGTTTTCACGATTAAGTATTAGAAAATCAATACTTAATCGCTAAAAAAGTACTGGGTCCAATAGTTACCAATAATTTTTTTCATACGGAATGTTACTGATATTCATCGGAATGCGACGCAATGCAATTTACTGAAATTCGACATAATTCAAACCGCGTCTAAAATACTTTTATGTACAAAAATTATGCTAAAAGTAAATTTCTTTCACCAAAAGAATCTGCGATATACATATTTGAACGCGAAACTGGAGCGCGTTTGCTAATTATGAAAATGTTTCTGTTATTGATTGCAATATAACACTGGAGATGGACGTGCTATAACACGTCTATCTTACTATTCGTTTATATTAATGACCATACTTGTCAGATTATAAATATAGTCAATGAAACAAGATTACCCGACGGTTGAGTAATTCTACTGAAAAATATAAACTACATACATTTTGAACAATGACTGAATTGTGCATGTTTATAAACATTGTATGAAAATTGCACGTTTGTTATCGGCAGACGATGCATATAACAACAGAGAATACGTATTATGCTTTCGAGAAGCAAGTTCACTGAAAAAATTCTATACATGGAAGCTTAAGTATGTAAAAATAATATATTTCTTTATAAAAATATATTTAAGTCAATGAAAATTATTATTAATTTATATGGATATTCATTGTGAACTAGAATGATGTTATCTCTTAATCTCATGTCGTAATTGAGGATAATTTTGCATATATCTATACTAGTCTAAAAAAATGATAAGTACTAATTTATGTTATAAGTTATCATTTTTAAGCGAAAATGATCAATTATATCTATTGTAATCTCTGTAAATCTCTTTTTTTCTTTGAAGATTGCTTGTTCTTTGGTTTATTGACGAGCGGGGGGGGGGGGGGCCGCGGGCGCTCAGGCTATAATAAGGCTCATTGTGCCTTCATTTAGATGTAATATTTCAAATTTGAAAGCGTTTAAAATTGAGGCTATTCGATAATAATTAAAAGATAGAATTTGAGCCTATAAACATGTGACCTTCATAACTGGGTCATTATTGTAACGCCTATACATACTCCTAAATTTGATGAACTGCACAGCTACGAGAGGACTCAGGTACCCTTTCTGATTTTCATATGGGTAAAAATATCCAGGGAATCCTTGCAATTCTGGGTAGTATTTCACTTGTTCTATAAAAGTGTCGTGTTGTTTGACTGCCTGACAAGACACCCACACGGTCTTACTCTGGAATGAAATTACAGAAATATTAAATACAAACTTTTTCAATTCTGCCGTACAATGGAAAAACACACGTAAGCGACTTTGCGGTGTTGGGTTATATTCTTAGACCAGGCAATGGAAAAGTCGACCTAAACTACAGTGTCGCTTACATATGTGTTTTTCTGTTGTATGACATAATTCTTGTGAATAGCAATATGAAATATCTATACAGAAAGATCCCTAGTTTTTTCACCTGAAGAGAAAACTAAAATTCATTTGATAGACTATTACTTAATTATATAAAAAATGCCAAATATATCAATCTGAAAGTTTCTACCTATTAAAATTAGCGATTGCACAGTGGTTTCCTGTACATTCATTAGTGTCATGTTTTTCATTTATTTTATATAAGTTTTTGTATCAACCTCAAAATAAGAAAATAAAATTTTTATTTCTGGAAATGCAAGAACCATTCTATTACAAACATTTTTATATTCTTATCCGTGGCATCAGGTACACGGCTGTGCAAGAGTATGAATATAATTTTGGTCATCTACGGATCATAGATCATGTACGGATCAAATGTTTAGCTTAAGACATATCACAGAAAAAATTTTGAAAGTAGGAAAGAAAGTTTTTTGTGCGTTTGTTGACCTAGAAAAAGCATTTGACAAGGTTGATAGAAGTAAACTTTGGGAAGTCCTCAAAGAGTACGGAGACAATGGATGGCTCCTGCAAGCAATAAAAACAATATATACAGGTAGTAAAGCGAGTGTCAGGTTAAATGGGAAACTGAGTGACTGGTTCGATATTATGCAAGGCGTGAAACAAGGATGTGTTATGTCCTCATGGCTATTTATCATATTTATGGATGAGTGTCTAAGAATGGCCCTCTTCGACGAAGAAGGTGTAGATCTCGAGACAGTGAGGGAACGTGGGTTAGTTTTCACAGGTGACAATATTGTCATGGCAGAATCACTCGAGGACTTGCAAAGAATGTTGAAAAAACTTGATACAAGCATGAAGAACATGGGCCTCAAAATTAACGTAAACAAAACAAAAATCATAGTGTTTGAAGGAAAAGGTGAGAAAACAATGTGCAACATTGTCCTAAATGATGAGAGATTAGAACAAGTTTATAAATACATATATCTAGGTAGCCTATTCACTAGTGACGGAAAGATAGATAGGGAGTTGGATAGGCGCATAAACTAAGGTCAGAAGGTTATCGGTAGAGCGGGATCCATTCTAAGAAGTAAAAATATATAAAAAAGCTAAAATGGCAATACAATAATACATAGTTCAATATTTGTACCGATTGTGCTATACGGTAGCCAGACGCCAGACATGGACCTGTGAAGAAAAGGATAAGAGTAAAATTAACGCGATTGGCATGAAACCTCTGCGCACAATTTGCGGGAAAACACTGATGGACAAAGTCCGAAACGAGATAATCCTCAAAGAATGCGGTGCAAAAGAGACAATAGTTGACACATGGGAAAGAAACAGTTAAGATGGTTCGGACATGTTGAAAGAATGAAATATGAACGTCTAACGAAACAAGTGTATAAAAGTAAAGTAAATGGCAGTATGCCCAGAGGCAGCCCACGGAAAGAATGTGTGAATGAGACCCTAATCCGAAAAGACATAAGAAGCCACAGAAACAGGAGAGCTTGCATGAAAAAATGCATGGACGTGAAGGAACCCAGAGAAGTATGCCAGGACAGAAAAGTGTGGCGACAAATAATTTATAAAAAGAATGTGAGTAGAGTGAATGACGCCTGAAACAAAAGACCTTGGATACTAATGGGCCCGAGTGGGGAACCTCACATAACAACTTTGTGAAACTCTTCACTTAGGGTGATCGCTAGAGAGATTGATCAGCAACCTAGGTCGGAGCAGTGTTGTGGAACGAACGTGTTACTTTTAAATAAATAACACGAAAATTCTAGATCAATGTAACAAATCTATACCTTCTTCCCAACAGTACTATTTTCCAACCGAGCGAGTCACGCCTATCCCGAAAGGGAAATGGTTTAATGGTATAATAATAATAATCCAAAAAATCAATATATAAAAGATCATATGTTTCGCTATTTTATTTCTTTGTCAAAACTTCTTTAACGAAAATCTTAATGTTTGAAAAATTGCCCATATGCTGCGGCAGATGTAATTATTATGAAATATGAAAGCCTATTCCATATTCTATATTCTTATTGAATAAGTAAATCTACAAGGAAGGATTTCTGTAGCCCACTTGAATCTATTATTCCACATCAAACATGAAGGTCAATAACAATTAACCTTTTATCTCCCTCGTGCCCTCTCCCCATCTTCCACACCCTTCTCATTTCCCCTAGCCGCTCGAACCTTCACAAAATCTCTCACTCTTCACTTAAAAAACACTACTACATCCTTTCCAACTTTCCCCATTCACTAATCCAGCCCTTCCCCAATCCCCATCCCTTACCATATCCCACTTCTAAGAAAAACCTTACATGCTTTGCGTTTACGAAGTGTCCATAAATCACGTGATCGTTTTTTAGCTCATTTGCAACCTCCACCTTGGGACCATCAGTGATGTTTTTGATCAACCCCCTCTCCCCGCCTCCACCGCCCTCTATTTACATACAATAACACGGAACCTTGAAAAGCATGTTTTTTTAATTGATAAATGACCCAATTCCTACCTTATTGCAACTTTTTTTAAACCTACGTCGTTACGAAGTGAGATATCAAGTTGAAAAATTCGGAAATTAAACGAAAGGCACTACGGAAAGTATGTATCGTCCTACATTCTTAGAATTATAAAAAAAAAATTCGTTGTAATTAAAATTTTGTTTGCACACCTGGCAATGGTGAAGTCGACCTAACCGACAATGTTACGTATGTAACGTTTTCCTTAGTACGGCTGAGTACGACACTACTATGTCGATACAGAATATCTTGAGGTATTACTTTGATCTTGAAGTTGGATCAAAGTGATATGCAGCAGAGTGATACTCATTTGATGAAAATGATCCAGATTGAGTATCAAAATGTATTGACAGTCACATGTAATTATTGAATTTGTCTTCGTTGATATCTTTGAAGAAAAAAAACAACAAGACTGTTGGTTGCTAGGTTCGTGAAGTTGAAATCCTACATTTTTTTTATTCTTTGAATTGAATTGTGTTTATAAAATAGAAGATTGCATTGAACTCAATTGAACTGCAGCACTTTTAATACCTCAGGATTTACTGTCAACAGAAAAAATGCAGGTACATTCGAAAATTTAGCATGGACACAAACCATCACGTGTTTTATATATGTCGGTAGATGTCGGTAACAGGAATCTTTTGATTAGAGCGGCTTAGTCCTTTGGTTTAGTTTTTAGGTAGTGCACAAATACATCTGGGCAACTGTTTTATCATTGCCTGAATGCAAACTTTAATCTGAAAATATACTGACCACGGATAAAGAAATAAAATTGATTGAAGATCCATCTTAAACAATTCAATTACTATAATGAACTAAGGGATTTTAGTGATCAAATTAATAACACCTGATACACCTGTCTAATTGACTAACTAACCCGGCCAGCGTTTACGTTATTCTCGATGAGTGATTTAACGCTCTGTGGCATGTTGCTCGGAAAATCCTTTGTGTCGATGTAGTAATCGGGTATCCATTCAAATATCTGAAACATATTATTTTTTGATGAATTACAGTATATTCGAGTATTTTCTAAGATTTTAATGTTTGTTATCCTATTATTTATTTTTTGTGGAGAGCGAGAAAAAAATCCACCTAAGCCTGAATTCGAAATATGATCTCCTGTATATTTCGTCTGCAGGGATTCCAGATTGACAATCATTTGTAATATAATTGACGTTCGAGGTGTTAATCACTCACAATTTTGATATACATATGAATTCCACAATTCCAAAAAATAAAAAGTATTCAAAGAATTCAAAAGAATTAAAAGGAATTCCAGGCGATTTCAAACGTAATTGAAAAAAATGCATATAGCGATCGAGTTCAAAAAAATGTAAATGAACGTAAAAGGATTTAAAAGAATTCCATGGATTTTGAAAGAATTAAAAATAATTCCAATCAATGAAAAGAGTTCAAACGCATTTGAAGGAAGTATAAAGATTCAGAAATAGGTGTATATTATTATTCAGAAGCAGGTGTATATTATTATTGGAAATCAGTAGTTGCTAAACCCTCATCTAATAACTGTAACTTTTCTAAATAATTGAAATCAACTATAACACAGGCCAACAGTACCCAAAGACCGGGCTAGGTGATCCCGAGGGATTTTGATGTTCTTAAAACGAATTTGGACAATGGATTCGTTTTTAGGACATCCACATCCTTCGGGTTCACCCAGTCTATCTTTGGTTACAAAAGAAAAATATCATTTTTGTCGGCCTGTGTAATAAATATAAAATGAATATGAATACAAAGAATTCAAAAAATCAAAAACATTCATAGGAATGCATGGTGAATTAGAAAAGCTTCACATGAATTCTTGGGAATTTAAGATAATTTCAAAGAATTCATAGAAATTCAAAGAGTTCAGCACTGATGGCAACGAATGGTTGGTAGACCCATATATATGATTAGATTAACCCTACATCCATACTGGATGTGTGTTTTGACCATCATTATTCTTGTTGTATGTATATTTCATTTTTTTCTGCTTGCATTTCTAAAAGACAAATTTCAGAAATGACTTCCTCAGACAAATACTGAACAGAATTACACATTTTACATTGTAGTAAAACATATATTGCAGTTTTGTAACACAAATATTAATGAGCTGCATGTACTATTTTTCCATTATTGAAGTATTCGCCTGATATATAGCAGTAGTTAACACCTTGTTAATGTTAAATTTATTGAACAGGTAAAGTCAAATTTTATTATACCAAAATCTTAATTTTTGTTATTCGACTGTTCTAATTTTTTTGAGAATTAAAAAAGTTTCTCAGATTTAAAATGTCGAGACATCGTGCCTAACGTTCCAAATGTATCCATAAATGCATACATGTATCCAATAATCCAACTGTAATAAATTTTGTGGGGAATTTTTCGTGACAAACTGCAGGGCAAATTCCGTAAAAGTTCATGAATTTAATTAAACTTAGGGATTTTCTTCTAACAAACTGTAGGTAAAAATCAGGGAAATATCGGGAATTCGCCTAAAATTTTGGGAATTTTTCGTACCAGACAGAAGGTGAAATTTCACAAAATTTCGGAAATTCTCCTTAAATTTACTGAATTTTTCCTAAACACTGTATGGAAAATTTCGCGAAAATTCGGGAATCTGCCGAAAAGTTCGGGAATTTATTTGAAAAATTAGTTTGACATTGACCACGTATCAGAAAGAGAATGTAATGTTCATGCTTATATACCTGAAAACTTAAATTTTATTTCCATACCTTAGACGACAACTGTGTCCAACTTGGAAAAAAGGTTTGCCGCGCCTCTATACAAAGGCCCGGAAACTGATTGTACTAATTTGTAGGTTACTTTCACCGTCAGCCACCAAGCGGTAACGTGTCCGTATTAATATATTTTTTTTAACTTTCAAGAAAAAATCTCGAAAGTTGTGAATATTTTCCGATAAATGGAAAAACAATTTGCACAACATTCAGGTATACCAGACGACTGTTTCTATATAAATATAAATATCCAAAAAAACTAATTGGGGCGAATTGAGAAAGCACTATATTCAAATGTTTTTCCTCTCATCATTGCACCTTCCTCTTAGGAATAGTAATTTTTCTAAACTATTTTGCAACTTAAGTTATTTAAACTGCTAGTTATTGCAAATACGGTATTATTATTTATTTGGTGAATATCACTTTTTCCGAACTTCAATTTACTATCAAAAATATTAGTCTTTCCAACTCTTAATAGCAATTATTAAGTTTGGAGTATGTTCATAATTGATATGGATAAAGTATTTCTTCGTATCGCTAAAGATTAGAATACCAAATTTTACAACCAATAGTTTCTACGTACAATTGTCACAAATAATTTTACTTCAAGTTGATGTAATAAGAAATGTTACTTATTATAAAGAAACTGTAAGATGATCTTTCGAAGCCTGCAAAATTGTCAAAAATAATTCTTATTTCGATTAATGTAAAAATAAATCTGAATACAAGAAATATCTGCATTTAAGAAAACCATATACCAGGGTCTCTAGCGTTTCTTCAAACAAAAATTCCAGAACTTTTCCAAGTTTTCCAGGACAAAAAAATACATTTTCCAGGTTCTTTTTTACAGTAAAAAAAAATACTTTGCACGAAACATAGTAGAAATTGTAGGTCTAGTGGAACTGAAAAAGTGCCATATGCGAAATTTCTCATACGCCCCTAAAATCTGATTTTATAGAAGAAAAAACGTTTTTTTTTTGGGCATTGTTCATTTTATCAAGGTGAAATATCACGACGCTACGATAGAAAATATACAAAGTTTCCCTTTTCTTCAGCATTAAAAACAATTTAATGAAACTTTCAAAATTCAATATTTTTTTTGCTGTTTGTAATATCAAAGCGAGTTCAGCACCGTGTTTAATGAGATTTTTTTTCTAGAATTGGTTGAAATTTGACTGAGTTATCGAATTTTAAGATAATTTAGATTTATTTTCAATAAAATAATAAAATCGACCACAAATAAGTTGATTTTTTAACCAAATTGTTGAGTTTTCTACCTGCAAAAATTAATTTTCAACTAAATAATCGAATTTTAAACAGAAAAGATTAAACTTCAACTAAAACCAGTTGCATTTCCAACGAAATAATTGAATTTTTTAGAAGACAGTTCAATTCTTAACAACAAAGGTGAATTTTAAATCCAAAACCAAAAAATTTCTGTCGGAATAGACGAATTTTCAACAAAACAGTTGAATTTTCATGATTTTTAAACAAAATACTTGAAATTACAAAAATGAATTTCCAACCAGATAGTCTTATTTTGAAACAAAAAAATATTAAACTTTAACCAAAAATAGTTGAATTTTGAACACGAAAATTGGAATTTTTAACAAAAAGACGAATTATCAACGCAAAATTAAATAGTAGGTATTTCAACAACAACAAAAACCGAATTTTCAACAAAATAGTTGAATTTTCAACCAGAGTTGAATAAACAAAAAATTCAACAAAATAGTTAAATTTGTAACCAAACAGTTCAACTTTTAACCTACAAAAATGAATTCTTAACCAAAACGACGAATTTTCAACAAAGAAAATTAATTTTCTACCAAAAAAGACAATTTTTCAACAAAGTAAACCAATTTTCAAACAAATAATTTAATTTTCGACTAAAAATGATTAATTTTCAGTAAAAAAATGCCAACTAAATAGCTGAATTTTGAACCAGAGATGAATTTTCAACTAAAAAAATGAATCTGCAATTCTGCAACCAAAGAATTAATGTTTAATAAAGTAGGTCAACTTTTAACAAACAAAAAAAACAACAAATTTTCAACAAAACTGTTGAATTTTCAACCCGAAATTATGAATTGTCTATCAAAGAGACGAATTTTCTAATCAAAAAGACGAATTTTCAACAAATAAAGATTTTTCATCCAGCACAGGAAAAAATGTCAAAGAAATTGTTGAACATTCAAGCCAAAAGACAGCATTTTCAACCTGAAAATACGAATTTTCAACAAAAAAGTTCATTTTTAATCAACGAATTGCAGTTTTAATCAAAAGAGGGAAAATTTCCACCAAGAGGATTAGTTTCCTACCAATAAAAGACCAATCTTGACTTAAAAAGATTAAATTTTAGCCAAAAAAATGGGAAAGTTATATTTGTAGGTTAAAAAATAAATTTTAAATGAAAAAAAGAATTTTCAGCAAAATATTTGAATTTTCAATCAACGAGATCAACCCTCAAACAAACAAATTTTTATCAAAGTGGTTCAAGTTTTACCCAAGTAATTAAATTTTCAATTTTAAAAATATCAATTTTCAGCCAAAAATTAAATAGTTACGTTTTAGTGTAAAAAATAATTTTTCAACCAAAATAAAAAGTATCACTTTTTAATACAAATTGTTGCATTTGCAACCAAATAATAAACTTCTTCACTGAAATTAATCGTCAGGATGAAACAACTGTAAGAAAAGAAATAAAAATACATGGCAAATAAATTACTAACTAAAATAATTACTAGTCCCAAACTTCATTTTCAAAATTCTCTAACTATAGCCCGACCAATTTTTTATTTGCTCTAACCATTAATATTCAAATATCATTTCGATTGTAGCTTTGTGATTTTCACCGTGACAAAATAAACAGTCTCTTGTTAAAAAGGTAATCTTTTTTCGTTCAGCAGAGAAAACGTTTTAAAAACTATTTTTTCTTTAAAAGAACCAAAATTCCAGAACCATGAGCAAAATTCAAGGACTTTTCCAGGTTTTCAAGGATTTCCAGGACACTAGACACCCTGCATATACCTAATTTTATACAAAAAATGAGTTTTCTTAATTAAAGTATGAACATTATCAAAAGGGTAGTACCATTATCTAACTTCTATATAAGAGGATGTCGGGGAAAACTACTTATATTTACGGTAGTTTCTTTATACTAAAAGTGGAAATTTCAGTTTGATTCGTGGAAATATTAAGCAATATACTTTATGAAAGTATAAGAAAATTTCCCGAAATGATAAGAAAAAATTCCCATTTTCATATGGCTTTGTTAATTCTCTAACTTCCAATTATTCTCGATTTTTTCGGGAATAGTTCCGACTCCTTCAGAATTTTTTCAGAAAATTCAGGAAAATGATCTATTTTTTTGGAAAAAGTATTTTCCCTAGCAAAATTTGAGAATATTCCATACCGCAGGACAGGAAAAATTCCCGAAAATTTTAAACTGATTTCTGAGGAAAGCGAGAGAAGATTCATCGAATCCTTTTGGTGGCTAAATCGGATCACGTACCCGCACATAAAATATGACGAGAATTCTCGGTGCGAATCCAGCCTGTGAACATTTTTTCTGATTCTCCAAAAAAATTTAGAAAGGTAAGACAATCAAAATTAAGATATTTAGTAAAATATGACTCTCCGTGTAAAACAAATTTATCATGCATTACATTATATTCAAGTATATTCATGTATATAGCATATATAATTATATATTTCAGTAATTTAACTCGCGCTTAAGTGATGTAAAGTGAAGCCAAGTAAAAACTAAATTGAAGTGAATAAATTTAATTCAAGTAGAAAAAGAAAGAAGTAAATATAAATTTAGTCAATTCAGCAGAATTGAACTTGGGCTGATCAATAACGCTCATCATGAATCTAGTTGCTTGTACGGAAAGAGGTTGAAGATTTTATAAACGATGAAAAATGATTGAAAACTATTCCAAACTGTGCATCAAAAGAATGTGCATCTTTAAACTGACTTGACATGAAAATACTCGAGTTAAAAAAAGAGCTTTGTACTCGCCTTATTCAATTTGATAAAAACACATGGTTGAGAATAGACAAAGCCATAGCCTTTGTCATATGAACACGGACCCAGATTGTCGACATCAAACATACACACATTTCCTGGCCTTGGTGGCTGGTTGTAATCACAAATTTGTTGATTACGTCCGCCACCTGGTAGCAGCGATGAGTTATGGTAGCCTATACAAATTAAAAGTAAAAATGTCTTTAATTATATCTTCATAAATATGAAAGAAAAAAACTTCAATTTATTTCAAAAACTGAAAATACCGCTGCAAAGTAGTACTATGGGTTCAGTATGGGTGGGTTGACTGGTGCTCATTGCATATGAGTGCTTTGCTTGCTCACAGAGAAATGTTTTATAACTTTATGTATCATCGCGAAAATGGGCCTGCGAGGTGTCAAATCGAAAAACAAATTATTTTTAGTTCTTCTACAAAAGCGTATACATTAAAACTCGATGAAAACTGCATTCTTCGAGATACATAGAGAATAGACATAAAAAACAATTCAAGAAAGAACTATCCTATCCAGAAGTAAAGAACCGATTAGAAAATTTGAATTGATATGAAGCCTTAGTGAGTCCGCAATCTTAATTGACCATTTTTTATTCACTACTATTTCAAATGTTTTATTTATTTATTGACCATTTATTTCATGGATATGACTTATGCTTGTTCAATATAGAAATGCATTACATAATCTGACTCTCTCGTACATAATTTGTTTTATTTGCTCGCTGATTTATAATTTTTAAATTTTTAGTGAAATATGGGAGCATAAAAACGTCGAAAAATAATGACAAAATATCTCTTTAATCGAAGTTTTCTCATTTATGACGTCTGAATCGCAGTTAGCAGATTAAAATCATAAAATGTTGAGGTTCAACTCAAACGAAATCACTTTCGAAATCGATTCACTAAAGCAATCGTGCAATCGTTTTTCGATCTCAATTGTTTTCCTGGGTTCCTAAAATTCACTTAATGCTTCTTTATGCTACTAAAAATCCAGTTATTAGGATCACTGTTTTTGTTAATTTTTATCAGACATCAAATGTTGGGATGTACTCTCCACGCCTATACTGGCTTTGAATATGTGTGTACTGAGTACAGTGTATGCACAGGCCGATGTGATGGAACATTGCCACGTTCCGTAGCGCTTCTGGCGCGAAATCAAACATTTGGTTCATCTATTTTTAAACTTCCATAAACTAGCAAGTAGAACTCATACAGGAGTTTTTTCGATAAGTTTCCTCTAGGTTGGGTATCTTCTAGGTATCTGATAAGTTTTTGTGCTCTTTTCGTATTTTGATCCTTAGTTTCATCTCATATTTGTACCAAAACTCATATCCTTCCATAAGAGCCCATGTAATTTTTATATTCTCATTCATACTTTAAGGTGACGATAATCAATATAATAATCCCGCATCTTTTTGATCTAGAATGTGGTCGAAAGTTTAAAATAATACTGTATTGAATAGGCTACGAAAATCTTTTTTGTAGGCGAATGTCGCCTACTTTGACTTATTTGTTTACAGCGAATAATTAAATTGCGTTCTGTACTGCCTTAAAATAAATATGAATACAAGAAATATATAAATAGAAGAAAAATGTACCTAATTTTTTACGAAAAATAATTATGTTAACTAAAGTACGAATATTATCAAAAGTATAGTAACAATAAATTCTGTAAAACATTTTTGAAAACTTTTTAAATTTATGAGGATGTCGGGGAAAATTACTTATATTTTCAGTAGTACTTTTGATACTAAAAGTGAAAATTTCCGTTTGATTCGTGGAAATATTGAGAAATATTCTCTATGAAAGTATAAGAAAATTTCCCGAAAGGGTAAACAAAATTTCCCATTTTTACATGGTTTTGTTATTTCTCTAACATTTCCAAATTATTCTCGATTTTTTCGGGAATAGTTCCGACTCATTCAGAATTTCTTCCGAAAATTAGGGAAAATGACCTATTTTTTCACAGTGCCGTTGAGTTCTCTGCTCGTGGCGCTTTTCGAGACAATAAAACATTCATAGTCCAGTAATACCTGTCTTAAATTGAAGTGAAACTTTACCGAAAACTTCTACAGATTGTGATGAACATTTCATCGACTGGAAGTTTTTGACTTTTTGATTCCTTAAACTTACGTCGACAGACTTTACAAATTAAAATATTGGAACATTGTTCCTGTACTTACCCAGAAAAACATTATTAACCATTTTTCAGCGAGTTGAAGTAAAAAAAGATGGAGTTTTTCATTTCTGAAAATTCGTGTTTATTACCATTATTTCGAAAACGAAAAAAGCTATAACTTTTTTCAGAAGAACAGAAAGATACGAAATCCAATTTACGATAAGACTACAAGTTTCAAAAATTCAAATTCAAAAATGTTTTCAAAAATGCCGAGAGGCCTTCTCTTTATATGTCCTTCTACGATCCGGCGGTTCAATTTCCAAGAAGCCAGCTATCTTTGTGTTTAAAGCGCTTCACATATCCTTTAAACTTTAAAGGTTGTTTTAGAGAACATGACGTTGTTTAAATATTTTTATGTAATACGAGTATGTTTTCCTCTCTGTTCTGCGCCGTACTTGTCTCTTTAAACTAACCTCAAACCGGAGACGTAATATCATGAAATAACTCGGAAACCATACTCTTATTACATAAAATATCGTGTGTTCCGAGGCAGCGAAGTCTTTTTACCAAAATTTTTACGGTTTCACGTGTTTGCAAAAACTCACGCTCGGCCGTAAAAAGACTAGTTGGCTGCCTAGGTGCACAATATATCTATTTTATGTGCCTTTCTGAACTAATGATTTAAGCATCTCTAGAAAAAATAAATTTTCAAAAATAATATAACGAAGATTGCGACATATATCCTCCATACATTACGAATTAAGAGTAAATTCTCCTCTATATCAAATTATAACAATGATTTATTTCCAGTGTGCAGTTTTCATCGAGTTTTTCACAAATTAAAGAATTCTTTCGGAATTCATCTCGACACAGTAAATCCTTATATATCAAAAACGCTGCAGCTCCATTCAATTGCTACGAAAATCTGTATCAATATAAAGAAAGAAAAGACTGTTACATTGTTGGATCATTCTATTGCATATAATCGAAGAAATATATGGTTTTACGAAGGAAAACAGAGCAATTCTCAATCACAAATCTTTGCATGTGTTTCGTTTTGTTTTAAAATTCAGTGGTTAGTTAGGTATATTAGGAACAAGTTCAAAATCCAGTGAAGTCTCGCTAGTTTCAAGTCCCCCGTACACGGTTATTTTAAGTTGCGCAGTTCAGGCAACCTCCCACCACGGTCCCTGTACGTTCTCCTCCGCGTCAGTGGCTGACCAATTAAAAAAAGAGGCCCGAAGAGCGGGAAGCCCTTGTTAGTTTGAATTGAGTACTTTAGCATGACGTCACGGGAATGCAGACAACTTTTTCGAGAAAATGTTCTAAACGTAAAAGTAAGTTATAAATGTACGAACAGTAATATTTCTCAAGTGTAGATTGTATTTTCTCAGTCATGTTGCATTCTTTTGTCGATTGACGACCTTTCAGTGTCACGAAATAAAATAAAATATCAAAAATTTCAGGTTAGTGTATCAGATCGGGTACTCTAACCTCAAATTTCGGACAGTTGCTTGTATTTCATGAAAATGAAAGGTCGTCAATCGACAAAAGAATGGGACATAAATGAGAAAATACATTCTACATTTGAAAATATGACTATTCAGACATTTATAACTAACCTTTACGTTTAGAATATTTTCTGCAAAAAGTCGTATGCAGTTGCAGTCCCATGTGGTAACCTTCCTTACGGCTGTTATTTCCACCTATCCTAGCATGATACACTTGAAAAATATTAATATTCAGACCTTTATAACTTACTTTTACGTTTAGAATATTTTTCCAAAAAGTTGTCTGCACTCCTATGTCAAGAACTTTGATAACCTTCCTGACATTTCCACCTATCCTAACACGACCGCGACGTCATGCTAGAAAACTCACTATTCCGCGAAATGTGTGAGGCGTTTTTTGATTCTATTATATTGATTTTTAGTTGGCAAATTGTACTATTTCAAGGAAATGTTATATCTGTCACGTCGTACGTCAACAAAAAGACACTGACATGAATGATGAGCAAATGCGCTGACGGACCGCGACTTTTTCAACTGCGCAAGTCGGGACCGTCTGAACCGTTCCCAATTGGAATGCATAATACCGCGCAATATACTCAATAAGTACCCGTGCACTGCGTCTTTCCGCTACGCTGATGGTGTTTCTCAGACAAGAGTCGCAACCGTCTCTCGCCCCTTGAGTTGAAAAACTGCGTGGGCCTGCAGTGCTAGGAATTACTAAATCGCGAGTTACTAAACTGAGAGTGGGGTGTATTTATCTGTATTATTATTGATAGTATTTATTGATTCCAAATAGACCCGCGCTTTTCGGCACATGCGCAGTTGAAAAAGTTGCTTACAGCGGTAGAGGTGGGGATCCCTCCAGCCTTAAAATTATCGAATCGTTACGTTTCGCGGCGCTTGAAACAATCGAGACTTCACTGTATTAACAATTGACAGCCATGGGTCTGCAAATATGGAAACTTAATTTTGTGAAAAACACTAACTTGGATTTTATTCTCTATTTTACTCAACATATTTGGGCAATTGCCACTAATATAATTAACTTTATTTCTCCCAAGATCTAAACTGTGAGTTTTTCGTAAAAAATGCAATGTGAGGCACAGATAAATGGCAAAGGGACAACGAGGCCTGAAGGTTGAACACAGTTTTTTTGTCAAAATTCTTTGGCACACCTTCATATTACAGATGGATCAAAATCAATAAGTTGGCAATATAGTGTCCCTGGAATATTATACGTATGTGTTTAGAGGAATAATTTTTTCATAGGGTTATATTAAGCGCATTTTCTTCGTGTATATTCCTGTGAAAACCATAAGAATTCGTAAAGTTGAAGATTCAACAACTCATGTTTTTGTGTTATCCCTAGTAGAAATGTACGAACGGCGCAGTACTGACCCAGTACTGACTGCCGGTCTGGCAGTACTGACTCCCAGTACTGGGCCAGTGCTGGGCCAGTACTGGCTTGTAACGCTGTCCAGTACTGATTTTCGGAGCTTGTCCAGTACTGACTCAGTACTGACTATCAGTACTGGCACAGTACTGGCACACTACTGGCATATAAATAGCTCCTTATAGCAATAGAATATTGCGCGATATCCCATTTGATTCTAATTATGTTCTGTACAGTGCTCCCAACGCGGGCACCTTGCACTACTGCGCATGCGATGCATAAGGCGCTTCATTGGCTGCCGTTCGCGCGCTTATTTGAAATGTTAAAAAATACAATTTTTTTATATTTATTATTAATCATCAAAAATAATTTTTTCAACATGTTCAAGTGGTACGTGGATGGGTTTTAATATATTCTGAGCATAAGGTTGTAAAAAATAAAAAAAAGATTACATTAAATAACATGATATTTTTTATTTTCGGAATATTCATTTTATTTTTTAACCTAATGCTCAGAATATATTAAAAAACCATCCACATACCACTTGAACATGTTAAAATATAATTATTTTTAATAATTAATGATAAATTTAAAAAATGGTATTTTGAACATTTCAAACAAGCGCGCGAACGGCAGCCAATGAAGCGCCTTATGCATCGCATGCGCAGTAATGCAAGGTGCCCGCGTTGGGAGCACTGGTTCTGTATTGTCCCAGGGATATCGTAGGAATAATCAGGGAGTTAAATGGGATATAATGTGAAGTTTTATTAAAATACATATTATTAACATACAATAATGTATATTAAAATCATTTTTAATTCTGTCAAGTACTATACAATTTACCGTATCCGTACAGCCCGCGTACACAGTCGCGACTAACAAAAATTATACGTCCGAGATATCCACATTCGGATATCTCGCAGCAGCAAGGGTCAGCTCGACCATAGTGCAATAGAAGAGCGTCGCCCTGCAGTAACCATCTTGTTGATCACGGTAGCATTTATGCCAAGTAAGTATGATTTTCGACGCCTCGACTCCTGTCTTAAACACTCGGCGCGCCGTTTCGACTGCGAGAGAGGCAAATCGTTGCGCGCCCTGGCGCACCACAGCCGAACTTTTGCCCAAGGCGGTAAGATTCAAATCTTCAAATTTTAAATCAAATCTTTTTGTGTCAAATCTTTTATCCATGAATCGCGGTTTATCGTTCATACCATTATGATAGTTAGATATATGAATATACGAACTTATTTATTAAAGCTAGAATAAAAATTATTGTTCAACATAATACATAATAAATAATTTACGATATCAGAATTTGATTAATTATTATTTATAGTGATTAATAATGCGATGAAATTTCAATATTATTATTTCAAGCATTTTACGTAGCAGAGCACCGTAGATTATTGTTAAAATATTGTAAAAAAATGTAATATACTAGATGAAAAAAAATCAACATGAATTAATGTATTTTCTGCTTTTTTTACGAAAGCGACTATTAATCATTATCATTATTATGAAAAGTTTCAATAAACTGCGTTACTGAATAAAAAGGGCAATCTATCCGGGCCTTATTCTTACCTGATCAGGGTCGTAAATACGGCCTTTTATCAGATTGCCTTAATTAAAAATAAGGCTAGCCTATCCGGGCCGTATTTGGACCTGATCAGGGCCGTTATATACATTTTTAAATCAGGCAACCTTATCAGGGCCTGGTAGTAGCCTTTTTTCAAATAAGGCTAAAAAAGACATTTTCCGCACGGGTCTCTTATGTTGACGCGCGTTGATTTGATCTTTAGAAAGTGGGATTAAAAAATATTTTACCATAAATTATATATATATATATATATATATATATATATATTTAGAACATTTTAATAATTTTTATTTTTAGAGTTTGATTTTCTAGAACTCTTAACATGCTTTTTTATGTAGGGACTTCAAACAATTTTTGAGTGAAAAAAAAATCTTGTCCACGATTTGATATTTTTCATCCTTCGAAAACATTCTAGTAGCATTTTTAAGAATTTCTTTAACAAATAAGAATTTTTATTTACCACCGAACTGGTACTGATTCGGTCTTCAGACCAACGTTCTGCCAGTACTGGCAGGATTCCGGAGGTCAGTACTGGCTGTCAGTACTGAATCAGTACTCTGCCGGTGGTGAATTCCGGCATACTACGGACATTTCTACTAGGGATTGTAGCAGCGTATGACAAAAATTGTGTAAACAATTGTATAAAAATCCAATTTAAATTTTAAATTTGAAAAATAAATGTTCAAATAATTTCATGTTTTTTTTACACAGCAACTTGAGATTAAGTTATAATATTGATGTGAAGCCAAAATAAAAGTCAAAAAACTAAGAGACCTTTTTTTTAAATGTGAGATCCGAGCGACACTCCGTCTCCATTTTAGTTATACGTGCTTGAGTTTTCGGATGTTTAACTTTACGAATTCTTGTGGTTTTCCACACGAATATACGAGCAATCACATTAACACTTATCAGCAGATATTAACTTCTACAAAAATTCTTTTGTTTTACCATCTAATGATTATTTAATCTAATGAGGGAACCTGCACAGGTTCCGAAACGTCATTATACTATCTGGATATTTAATTAAGATAATAAAAATAATTTTCTGGAAGCCATCATAGACTGTCACCATATTTATTCATATTTTTTTGTGCGCAAATTTGTAATTTTGAGGGAATTATCATTCTCGCCGCCTTAACAAAATCTTATCGCATCCAAAACTTCTTCGTTATATTAGTGTTAGTCTACCAAAAAATATGTTCATATTATTCGGTCTTTTAACCAATCCATATTATCTCACCTAAATTGATATCAAGTATTGTTCCAACTTTTTTTTTAAATTACACGTAAAATAAATAGTGACTTACTTTCTAGAAATGTGTTAATACGTTTGATCCAGGAGTTCATGTCAGTCACATTTTTTGAATCGTAGGAGATGATCATTTCTCTACTTATGCTTTCAGGCAACGGTCGATATCCCATACCTGAAATTCACAGTGAATGACAATGAAAAACTTTCGATGAAAAATGCATATTTATAAAATGTTAATGTATCTCGAAGGAAATATTAGATTAGAGTGCTGAAATTCTATTTATAGTTCTTTATGTAAATACAGAAGTGAGGCGGAAAATCGAAACGAAGGTTGAATATAATTGACCGGTTGGTGCAATAATGTTATTCTTGCATTTTCAGAAGTTACTTGTTTTGCATTGGTTCTTCATGAAGTTGTGTACAAAATAAAAGAAAAAAAGTGACTTATGAAAACTCAAGATCGCTGTTATTGCATCCATCCGCTCAATTCCAGTGACATAATTAAGTCCGACTCAGCGCCGCCACCAAGGCAACATGAAAAAAGGAATACGCTATATTTTTTTGCTCTTTTTTTGAAAATATTATGCTAAAAAATGTTTTTTTGCTCTTTAAACTTCTGAGAAAAGGGTGGCGGCGCTAGCACAACGACGACTCAGCGCCGCCACCTAGGGGCCATCCATATACCACGTGGACAATTTTCCAACACTTTTGGACCCCCCCTGCCACCTCGTGGACAGCCGTGGAATCTTGACCCCCCCCCCCACCCCCCTATACTCTGTCCACGTGGACATATTTTATGAAAATATAGATATTATTGGCCTCTCTCTCGGCTCCTTGGACCCCATTATCAACGAATTGAGCCAAGCGAAATTCTATGGGAACGACTTACACCAGGGCTCCTTTTATTTATATTTAATTGTTTAATTTATTATATTTTTTGTATTTTATCAATTCTTATATTATTTATATCACGATTTAATTATTCCTATTTAATTCACCCCTATTTTCGGAAAAATTCTGAACACCTGTGAAAATAGGACCAGAGATTTTTCGAGCCTACTTGAAAACTTGCCAGTGGGCAAAATACACTAGGAAAAAAATCGCCATGACCCAGAATTAAAAATTGTGAATACAATGAATTGTTAAATTTTTTATGTTTGATATTTAATAAAATTATCTTTATAATTTGTGGGTTACAATTTTTTATGCGCATGTGTGGGATTTTTTAGCACCAAAATATACTAAAAAAAAATCGGCAAGACCGAGGTATCGAAATTGAAATTACGGTAAATTTTCAATCTTTGGAATTTGGTATTTCTCAGATTTTTTTCTTCTGTATTTCTATGCTAAAAAGGCCCACACATGCGCAGAAAAACATATTAAACAGCAATTTATAAAGATAAGTTCAATTGATACCAAAATCAGAATTTAAAAAATTCGCTGTATTTTTATTTTCGTTTCCTGGTTCTTGTCGATTTTTTTCCAGTGTGTATTTATATGCTCAAAAAACCTACATAGGTTCAGAAGTTTTTTAAACCGCAAGTTACAAAGATATTGACATTAAATATCATAATACATAATCAAAATTTTTAAAATTCTTCACGAATTTACAAAGGTGTTAAGGATTTTTTTCTGAAAAAAAGGGTGAATTAAATTGGAATTATCTCTCAGAAAATAATTCATTAAAATCCGCAAAAAAATTGGAAACACTTTTCTGACCTTCAGATATGTAAAAAAATTAAAACTTAAGAAAATTCAAAAACTCAGCAAAACATAAATTTTTAGACATTTTTTTCAGCGCGGGTAACCAAGCCGCATGGCTATCGATTCCAAATTAATTATTTACTTTTTTAGGATCCCAATATGCTAATTTTTCGCATTGTAGCGATTTCGAATCCCAGAATTTGTTTTTTTGGAACCACCCTATTATGCATTTCTTATCGGAAAACCTTTTTAGAGATGCATTGATGCCTGTAACATTCTTTTAGGTATTTTTAAATAAAATTTAATATTGAGCTGTTTAAACTGTGTTGTTTTCAAGCAACATTATTACTCTTACTTTTCTTATGAATCTGAAAATCTAAATTAAAATTTTGTTTTTAAATTGACAAGGTTTCAACCATTGAAAGAAATGTCATATATGTCCCAAACATCTTTTGAGAGATTGTTTATTTGGTTGCAACATTTGAAACTGATTTTTCAAAAACACTATTTTCGTGCTATTTTCACACAGAATAAGGCACATAAAAATGAAGACAATCTATTTCTGGCAAACGTCCGAAAGGATTTTGGTCCTCAAAGGGTATTAAGAGAGTTTTTTTCAAGCAACATTATTACTCTTACTGTTCATATGAATCTTAAAATCTGAAATCAATTTTTTTTAATTGACAAGGGTTAAAACATTGAAAGAAATGTTTTATATGTCCCAAAACATATTTTAAGAGATTGTTTATTTCGTTGTAAAATTTGAAATTGATTTCTTAAAAACACTATTTTCGTGCTATTTTCACACAGAATAAGACACATAAAAATTAAGAAAATCTATTTCTGACAAACGACCAAAAGGACTTTGGTCCTCAAAGGGTATTAAGAGAGTTATTTAAAAAAAGTTACTTTTAGACCGTTGCTTTGTTCTTAAAAACTTTAATTTGTATTTTCCCTACATTTGTGCACAGGTGTTTTATAACTTAAGGCGCTTCCTCAGGCTTGATTTTTAGCCCATGTATTCGTTGATCCCATTTTCCTCCTACACGGATGAATTGTTTGATGTAATATTTTAACCACATAATCTCAATGGCATAATGCATAAAACTAAAGTCTTCGTTTTTTGAAAAACTGTCTTGTTTTTTTGTTTTTTTAATTAATTGAAAATCTGCTTCATTTATGGGCCTGGAAACGAGCAATCCGCCGCCGGGAAAGCGCGCACAGTACACTCGAAAGCAGGCGTTTCAAAGTAAATGGAAAACCCTCGTCTAATTCACCGTGAACTTTTTCGAGGATGCTTGAACCCAGGGGGTCGGTCGTAACTCTTCCGTCCTTCCCATTGTTGCCGTGCGACACGATTCGAGCCGCTTGAACGAAATTGATAATTAGTCAAATATGCAGAAATTGAATTTTAATATGCTGCATTAGGTTCGTTACATAATTACGAGACGATCAAAAAAAGATAGAAAAAAATCGGTTAACCCGTTCAATTTCTGTTTGGAGTTTTCCTTATTTTTGCATTTTATTTAAGATCACCTTCAATACTGAGAATATTGACAGATTTTCCTAATCCTTTTTTCCATTTCTTTCAATTATATCATTTTAAAATTTTATCAGCTAATACAAATTTCATCGATCCATGTTTTCTTCAATTTTAGAGATATTTTAGAGTATTCTAGAGTATTTTAGAGATTTTTTAGAGTATTCATTGTCGTCGGGTGATTTTCTTTGGTCTTTATCGAAAGACAAGAGCAGATTCCAGGAGATCAGATAATTGCACATCGGAGTAATTCATTAATTACTCCATTCATGATTAATCAATTCA
>CAKNYM010051142.1:25798-91468 GCA_932195095.1 Andricus curvator | reverse complement strand
GATTGAGCTTTGGCACACTTTTTTATGGCCGAAAAATAGAGAACGAGTTCGTTAACCAGCTATTTTGGATGAAAATTCAAAAAGTGAGCACATTTTGAAAATTTTTGAGACCACTTTTTTTTAAGATTTAAAAATTCTATGTATGGTTATTAGTAGTACGCAAAATGACGAACAAAATATTCTAATGACTTTTCGTGATAAAACAAAAATTACTGGAGTTATAGCATTTTCAAAATTCCAAAAAACAAACGAAAATGTACATTTTAAGCCGAAAAACGCACGATATGAAAAAAAGTCAAGAGGAGAAAAACGTTGCTTTTTGAACGCCCTATAATATTTTCATAACAACTTTTTGAATTTTTTGAAAAATAAAAAATTCAAATTTTGATCGCACAAAAAAATAATCAAAAATTCCATTTTGCTGTGAAACTATGCAAGATACGAGAAAAGATCATTCCACCAAAATTGTGCACCCAAAAATGATCTACAAATTTCTTATCATTCACTTTTTGATATGACGCGTAGTTTTTGTTTTATTCGTAAAAAACAGCATTGAAAATAGAAAAATCAAATGCACAGAACCGAGCGTGGAACGCAAGGTTCAAATGATTTTCAAATCAAATATCGAGCGCGAAGCGCGAGTGTCTGGATGAGAATGTGTTCCTTAAGGTCGATAGAACCTTGAGTAAATGAAGTTCCTTTTCAGTCTAAAATAAAAACAAATTTAACAATCACTTAATATGTAGAGGTTTTGATAATTTTATAATATTTGCAAACAAACTTTTTCTTTTCATCGAAGTCGAACACGAAGTTGAAAAATCTAGAGCAACCGAGCGTAAAGCGCGATGTAGATACGCCCGAGCGCGTAGCGCGAGGTGAATACATAATCGAGTGCGAAGCGCGAGATAAATATATGATCGAGCGCGAAGCGCGAGATCCAACAGTTGCGCGCCCTAGGCGCGCTCAAACTTGCGAGCGAAGCGAGCCGCGCGCGAAGCGCGCGATGAGAATGTGCCCGCGAAGCGGGCAGATTTTTTTTTATCACGAAAAGTCATAAGAATATTTTGTTCGTCATTTTGCGTACTACTAATAACCGTGCATAGAATTTTCAAATCTTCCAAAAAAGTGGTCTCAAAAATTTTCAAAATGTGCTCACTTTTTGGATTTTCATCCAAAATAGCTGGTTAAGGAACTCGTTCTCTATTTTTCGGCCATAAAAAAGTGTGCCAAAGCTCAATCAAATCTGATCATTTTTTCGAAAGTTATCGTGGCTACAGACAGACAGACAGACAGACAGACTACAGACTACAGACAGACAGACACCTTCGTAAAAATCGTTTTTTCTGACTCAGGAGGTCTCAAAACGTGGAGATTTGATGAAAACCGACTATGTCAAATTTTACATAAAACCAATACCTTCTCATTAGAATGAGAATGTAAAAAAAAGCGGTACATAGAATTTTTAAATATTAAAAAAAAATGGTTTCATAAATTTCCAAAATGCTCTGACTTTTTGAATTTTTATCCAAAATAGTTGACTAACAACCTGGTCTTTCTTTTTCTACCCTTAAAAATTGTGCCAAAGCACAATCCATTCCGAGTAGTCTTTCAAAACTTTTAGATATACAGGGACAATGAAGACAACGACGACAACAATGACAGACTGGCAGCCACCGACGTAAAAACTATTTTTTCTGACTCAGGGGGCCTCAAGACGTCGACATATAATGGAATCCGCGAAAGTCATTTTTCACATAAAACCAATACCTTCTCATTGATATGAGAACGTAAACATTCGAGTGTACCTCGAGTATACTTTGTCTCATTTCAGTATATTTTTCGCAGATTCAGGGGAACGTGTGTCCACGTGGATTCTAGCCCCCCCCCCCCCCCCGGGGCCCCCCCTCGTGGACAAGCGTGGAATGTTTCCATAACCCCCCCCCCTAAACTGTCCAGGTGGTATATGGATGGCCCCATATCAAAACACATTAAAAATTGTTGAAATGATATAAACGAGTAGGGGAGATTTTTTCGCTCTTATTTTGCTCTCCAATGACATATATTACGTGTCCCAAACCCCTAAGTCATACATACCTACCCCTCGTGACCAAAAATGTTCTAAAAGCGTAAAAACAACCTTAGACAACGTAACGATACTTCAGAACTCTAAATTAATAACATAACACTTAAAAATTTACCCCTATTATACTTTTCCCCGAAAACTACCCTTCGACGTACATATATGTAGCGGAACTTACATATACTTATATAAAACGCATCAAAAATAATAATATTCACACTGTTAAAAATGTTTGCAATTTTAATATACATTTAATATACTTTTGTATATTAAATCTAAAATCTAGGTATACCAAATCGCCTTTAAGAGACTATTTTATTAAATTTCATATACCGCATATTGATCATTTATCAGGAAAGTCAGATATTTGCACTTTACACAAATTAAAAACAATTTTGGCAGCAATTTTTAATTATAAATAATCAAACATAATATTTTCTCCTAGATAAATATAAATTACACTGGTTTTTAAGAGAAAAGTTCAATTAAACAAATAATTGAGAAACCTAACCTCCAAGCACCTGTACTCGCGTTAAAATTCTAACATTCGCAGCGAATTTTAGAAAAAATTCCACCCGTACGTTGCACTTTAATTGTAAGTAGGAATTAAGTCGACGAATTCAAGGTTATTCCTTTATTTTTTAATATTTTGACAGGATCTGAAGGAATCAAAGAACTTGTTGTTTTCACGCACTCTGTTTTACCGACTTTAATATACATGTATATTAATTTTACAACATGATGGTATATTAAAATTAATGTACGGTATGTGCAAATGACTTTACTCACATGTATATTAAATTTCGACCAGATTTTTTTAACAGTGCAGAAAACACTGTTAGCGGAGATTTTTTACTCTCCGCGCGGTGGCATGAAATACGTGTCTCAAAAAACTACCCCCAAGTTATATATACCTACCCCTCGTGATCAAAAATGTTCTGAAAGTGTAAAAACAACCTGAAACAACGTAAAGATGATTCAGAATAATATTAATTAACGTATTAGTGAAATATAATTATATTAAAAAATAACTGTACAATCTACAGAAGTTTAAGTGCCCTAGACAATAATTTTCATCACCAGTGTGTACATCATTACAGGAAACAATTTTTTATATACTTTTAGCTTCAAATATTTATTCAAAAGATAAAACTATCGTTAATTATTATATTAAAGTTGAAACGGAATTGTAACTCCGATAGTTCCAGATTATTCAGCTACTCGAATAATACATGCCCGATTTTTTTGCTCTGCGAAATTAAAGTACCGAATTTTTTTGCTAGTTGAATTCGAAGTTCCAGGTTATTTTGCTACGCGATTAACAGATTCCTGACTTTTTTTCTCTTTAAAATTGAAGTACTGGATTTTGTTGCTACTCGAATTCAAAGTTGTAAATCATTCTGCTGCACAAATAATAGATTACAGTTTTTTTGCTGCTCGAAAATAAAGTGTCGGATTTTTTTGCTACTCGAAATTAAAGTACTGAATTTTTTGCTACTCGAATTTCAAGTTCTAAATTATTCTACTACTCGAATGATAGATTCCCCATTTTTTTGCTACTCGAAATTAAAGTACCGAATCGTTTTGCTACTCGAATTTGAAGTTATAAATGATTTTTTCGCTCTTCGAAAATAAAGTACCGGATTTCTTTGCTACTCGAATTCGGAGTTCTAGATTATTCTGCCACTCGAATAATAGATTCTCCATTTTTTTCTCCTCGCAATTCAAGTACTAGATTTGTTTGCTACTCGAATTTCAAGTTCTAGATTATTCTGCTACTAGAATAATAGATTCCCGATTTTTTTGCACCTCGAAATTAAAGTACTGGATTTTTTGGTACTCGAAGACAGTTGCGTTTTTTTCAACAACCCCAAAAAACCACCCCTAGCACATTTCACGAAACAGTTCAGAAGTTACACCATGTAAAACAGCCAATAAATTTATTTTTAAATTGAAAATAGTCGCAAAATTCACACTGAGAAAACTCCAGATTATATTTTCCGTCCCACGGTAATATTAAGCAACCCCCAAAACACACCCCTAGTGCATTTAAAGAAACAGGTCCGAAGATTTTCCATGCAAAACAGTCAATTAATTTTTAAATTGAAAATAGTCTAATGTGAAAAGTACTAGGGATGGATTTTGGGGGCTGATTATTATTATAGGATCGAAAACATAACCTGGAGTTTTTTGAGTGTGAGTTTTGTAAATATTTTTAATTTAAAAAGTGGATGTTTCTACATGGAGAATCTTCGGACCTGTTTCGTGAAAAGTACTAGGGGTGGATTTTAGGGGCCGCCTAATATTATCATAGGGTTTCCAATTTTTTTCTTCTTTTGTTCAATTTTTTAATTTGCTGTTTTACATGGAGTAACTTCGGACCAACATAACCTGGAGTTTTCTGAAGGTGAATCTTGTAGTTATTTTCAATTAAAAAATTTATTTGCCGTTTCACCTGGAATAACTTCGTACCTATTTGGTAAAATGTACGCGAGGTGGATTTTGGGGGCCGCTTAATATTATTATGGGATTGGGAACATAATCTGGAGTTCTCTGAATGTGAATTTTTTAATTATTTTCAATTAAAGAATTTATTGGCTGTTTTACATGGAGTAACTTCTGAACTGTTTCGTTAAAAGTACTAGGGGTGGATTTTAAGGGCTGCCTAATATCATTATGGGGTTAGTAACATAATCTGGAGTTTTCTGAATATGAGTTTTGTGACTATTTTCAATTTAAAAATTTCTTTGCTGTTTTACATGGAGTAACTTCTGAATTGTTTCGTGAAATATACTAGGGGTAGATTTTAGGGGCTGTTTGATATTATTATGGGGTTGGAAACATAACCTACATTTTTTTGAATGTGAATTTTGTGACTATTTCCAATTTAAAACTTTATTGACAGTTTCACATAGAGAATCTTCGCAACTGTTTCGTGAAACGTACTAGGGGTGGTTTTTTGGGTTTGTTGAAAAAATCTAAAATCAATCCAGTACGTATCCAGTACAAAAAAAAGCCAGTACTTCAATTTCAAGGAGCAAGAAAATCGGGAATCTATTATTGGTGTAGCAGAATAATTTTGAACTTGAAAAGCGAGCAGCAAAAAAATCCCGTACTTTATTTTCGAGGAGAAGAAAATGGGGAATCAATTATTCGTGTAGTAGAGGAACCTGGAACTTCGAATTCGAGTAGCAATAAAATTCAGTAATTCAATTGGGAGGAGCAAACAAATCAGAAATCTTTTATTCGAGTAGCAGAATAAACTAGAAATGGAAATGCGAGCAGCAGAAAAATCCGGCACTTTATTTTCGAGGATAAAAAAAATTGAGAATCTATTAATCGCGTAGCAAAATAATCTGGAACTTCGAATTCGACTAGCAAAAAAATCCGGTACTTTCATTTCGTGGAGCAAAAAAAATCGGGAGACTATTATTCGAGTAGCTGAATAATCTGAAACTCTCGGAGTTTAAATTCCGTTTCAACATCAATATAATGATTAACGATAGTTTTATCATTTGAATAAATATTTCCCGCTAAATTTACTATATAAAAAATTCTTACCTGTAATGATGTACACGCTGGTGATGAGAAGTATTGTCCAGGGCACTTAAACTTCTGTAGATTGTACACTTATTTTTTTATTTGATTAAATTAAACTAATACGTTGATTAATATTTACGGGATAAATTATAGAAGACATGAACCAACAAGGAATTAGTCAATCTAATGGGTTAAATCATCTTTATATTGTTTGAACTTGTCTTTATACTTTCAGGAAATTTCCAGTTACGAGATACTGATATGTTTCACTCAGGGGCAGTTTTTTGTGACATGTGATATCGGCCATCGCAGAGCAAAAAAGAGCAAAAATGTCCCCTACAGTGTTTTCTGAATATTGTTATTTTTGATGCGTTTTATATAATTATATGTAAGTTCCGCTACATATATTTACGTGGAAGTGTAATTTTCGGGAGGAAATTATAAAAGGGGTCAATTTTCAAGTATTAAGTAATTAACTTAAAGTTCTGAATCATCATTACGTTGTTTAAGGTTGTTTTTACATTTTTAGAATATTTTTGTTCTCGAGGGGTATGTACGACTTAGGGGTAGTTTGTTGGGACAAGTATTATATGTCATCGGAGAGCAAAAAAAGAGCAAAAACACCGTTAACAGTGTTTTCTGAATATTAATATTTTTGATGCGTTTTATACAGGGTGTCTAAAAAGTCCCGGGACGGTTGGATATTTCCTCAGGTAAAATATTTTTCAAAAAAGGGAAGGTCATTCCTGAAGTAAATTTGAACGAGGAATTCAATGGTGACCTTCATTTTGACCTTGAAGTTGACCTTCATGGCTTTCTGAAGGTCAACTTTGTTTTTTTAAATGGAAACCCCCATTTTTTACATCTGCAATCGATAGAGCGGAAAATTCTACGTTCAGATACGTACCCAAGTCATAGGTCAATTGTAATGTTCAAGGTCAATCAGAGTTTATTTGAAATAAACAAAGTTTTCCGAGAGGTCAGTGCAATTCCTGAAGTATTTTTCAACGGGGAATTCAATGGTGACCTTCATTTTGACCTTGAAGTTGACCTTCATGGCTTTTTAAAGGTCAACTTTGTTTTTTTAAATAGAAACCCCCTTTTTTCACATCTGCAATCGATAGAGCGAAAAATACTGCGTTCAAGTACGTACCCAAGTCATAGGTCAATTGTAACGTTCAAGGTCAATTAAAGGTTATTTGAAATGAACAAAGTTTTCCAAGAGGTCAGTGCAACTCCTGACGTAAATTTCAACGGGGAATTCAATGGTGACCTTCATTTTGACCTTGAAGTTGACCTTCATGGCTTTTTGAAGGTCAACTTTGTTTTTTAAAATAGAAACCCCCTTTTTTTACATCTGCAATCGATAGAGCGAAAAATTCTACGCTCAGATACGTACCCAAGTCATAGGTCAATTGTAACGTTCAAGGTCAATTAGAGTTTATTTGAAATAAACAAAGTTTTCCAAGAGGTCAATGCAATTCCTGAAGTGTTTTTCAACGGGGAATTCAATGGTGACCTTCATTTTGACCTTGAAGTTGACCTTCATGGCTTTTCGAAGATCAAATTTGTTTGTTTAAAAAAAAAATGGAAACCCCCTTTTTTCACATCTGCAATCGATAGAACGAAAAATACTACGTTCAAGTACGTACCCAAGTCATAGGTCAATTGTAACGGTCCAGGTCAGTTAAAGGTTATTTGAAATTAACAAAGTTTTCCAAGAGTTCAGTGTAATTCCTGAAGTAAATTTCAACGAGAAATTCATTGGTGAGCTCTGTATTGATCTTGGTGATGATCTTCAAGGTTTTTTCAAGGTTTTTTCCAAGCAGTTTACGTTTACGTTTAGCATTACCCAGGAACAACGCTAATCAAGCACCCCGAAACGTGAAAGGCAAGGGGACTCACGCTAATCAAGCACCCCAAAGGGAACAGAATTTACTACGTCCCCGTCGTTGTTCCTGGGTAATGCTAAACGTAAACGTAAACTGCTTGGAAAAAACGTTGAAATTTACTTCAGGAATTACACTGACCTCTTGGAAAACTTTGTTAATTTCAAATAACCTTTAACTGACCTGGAACGTTACAATTGACCTATGACTTGGGTACGTACTTTAACGTAGTATTTTTCGCACTATCGATTGCAGATGTGAAAAAAGGGGGTTTCCATTTTAAAAAAACAGCCAAATTTGACCTTCGAAAAGCCATGAAGGTCAACTTCAAGATCAAAATGAAGGTCATCATTGAATTCCCCGTTGAAAAATACTTCAGGAATTGCACTGACCTCTTGGAAAACTATGTTTATTTCAACTAACCTCTAATTGACCTTGAACGTTACAATTGACCTATGAATTGGGTACGTATCTGAACGTAGAATTTTCCGCTCTATCGATTGCAGATGTAAAAAAAGGGGGTTTCTATTTTAAAAAACAAAGTTGACCTTCAAAAAGCCATGAAGGTCAACTTCGAGGTCAAAATGAAGGTCACCATTGAATTCCCCGTTGAAATTTACTTCAGAAATTGCACTGACCTCTTGGAAAACTTTGTTCATTTCAAATAACCTTTAATTTACCTTGAACGTTACAATTGACCTATGACTTGGGTACGTACCTGAACGTAGAATTTTCTGCTCTATCGATTACAGATGTAAAAAAGGGGGTTTCTATTAAAAAAAAAACAAAGTTGACCTTTAAAAAGCCATGAAGGTCAACTTCAAGGTCAAAATGAAGGTCACCATTGAATTCCGCGTTGAAATTTACTTCAGGAATGACCTTCACTTTTTTGAAAAATATTTTACCTGAGGAAATATCCAACCGTCCCGGGACTTTTTATACACCCTGTATAAGTACCTATATGTAAGTTCCGCTACATACATTTACGTGGAAGGGTAGTTTCGGGGGAAATCATAAAAGGGGTAAATTTTCAAGTTTTAAGTCATTGTTTAAAGTTCTGAATCATCTTTACTATGTATAAGGTTGTTTTTACACTTTTAGTACATTTTTGATCACGAGGGGTAGGTAATAGGTATGCATGACTTGGGGATAGTTTTTTGGGACACATATTATATGTCATCGGAGAGGAAAAAAAGAGGAAAAAACTCCGCTAACAGTGTTTTTTTAAAAATATTATTATTATTTTTGATGCGTTTTATGTAAGTTTATGTAAGTATATGTAAGTTCCCCTACATACATTTACGTGGAAGGGTAGTCTTCGGGGGAAATGATAAATGAGTTGAATTTTCAAGTGTTAAGTATAATTAATTTAGAGTTCTAAATCATCTTTACGTTGTTTAAGGTTGTTTTTACACGTTTAGAACATTTTTTATCACGAGGGGTAGGTATGTATCAATTAGGGGTAGTTTTTTAGGACACGTATCATATGTCATCGGAGAGCAAAAAAAGATTTAAAAAATCTCCCCTAATCATTTACCTGATCATAATAATTATTGGTGAGTTTTCATATGTTGCGGCGCTGAGTCGTCGTCGTGCTAGCGCCACCAACCTTTTCTCGGAGAGCAAAACAATTTTTTTTCAGCATAACATTTGCAAAAAAAAAGCAAAAAAATATGGCGTATTCCATTTTTCATTTTGCCTTTGTGGCGGAGCTGAGTCGTCGGACCTGGAGCATGGTCTAGTCACCTCTGGATGCTTTCTAAGAACTACCATCTTTCACTTCATAGGTTTTTAGTCTCTTGCTTCCTGTACACGACTTTTTAGCACCAAAGGTATTCTAGGGCTCTAGGCCATGTTTAGTGTCGCTGGAATCAAATGGGAGACCCAGCTCCTCTGACGCCCTATCAGCGGCACGGCATAGAAATGACTCAATACTGGCGACTTCATGCTGATGTACGTGTCGCATAAGAGAATATGTGCTATTTAGAACTGAGTAGGCTGTAGCAAGAACCATTCTTCGATGAAGAAACGCCAAACTCAGCAAGTCTCTACCTCCTTTATCTCGAGGGAGGTATATTCGAGGTACGGAAGATCTAGGATGATGACTTCGATGGATTGTCATCATCTTGCGCGTGCTTCGGTCAAGTTGCTACAACTCATCGACGTTTCATTTCACTGCACCAAACGTGTAGAACAGTATAGGAACGACCAGAATATTGATCGCCTAGATCTTATCTTCCCAGATAATTTGGAAGCCCGAATTTTTCTAAGAATTTGGCGATACCTTTTTTGAAGGGCCGTTTTCACCACACGCACACCTTGGGTTTCCGCTTGCGATATTCCAAGATATGCATATGTCTCTCCATTACGAAGATGTTGGATGGTATTTCCGCCTATGAGTTGAACATCTTTATCGCGACGCAATGATGTAGTTCCTAGTCTTTCTTTGTGTAAGTGGACGCAGGCACACTTGTCCAGTCCAAAGTTCATGGGAATCGCCTTACAGTATCTATTTACCACCGTAACAAGGATGTTAAGGTCCTCTTTTGAAGAGGCAAAGAGTTTAATGTCATCCATATATTATAAAAAAGGTGGTTGACCTTATTTTCTCTTATATTCGGCGGGCCATATAGGTATCCAGAGCTATTGCCTCGGAGCATAACAGATAGAGGCAAGAGGGAGATGCAGAAAAGTATCGGACTGAGAGAGTCTCCTTGGATGACCTCCCCCTTATAAATGATATAGCTGGTAGTCACCTTTCTTTTGCCCGATGTTACGACAAATCTTGTCCGCCACAAGAGCATAACCTCTTTCATGAATCTCACTTTTCTTGGATGCACCTCTAAGCACTCAAGGAGCTTGATAATCAGCTCATGGTTCGTTTTATCGAATGCCTTACGGTACTCAATCCAAGCAATAGACAGATTACGTCGATACCGGGTCGAGCCCTGGGTATTACACCTCTCTATTAACAGGTTCATCCTACAACCTGCCATATCTCTCTTGCATCCACGTTGCTCCACTATTGCACACCATGCCAGTGAATAGCTTGTAGCTGGTGTTGAAGCAAGCTATGGACCTATAGTTCTTTGGACTTGTCCAGTCTTCCGCCTTAGTGATCAGTACCGTGCGTCCTTCCACTAACCACTGCCGGACGGGTTGTTTTCCATTTAAGAAAGTAGTGAATATACGGGCCAAATGTTGGTGCGTAGAAGTGCACTTCTCCCACCAAAAGTTGTTGATTTTATCTGGCCCTGGCGCTGAAAAATTCTTGGACACGCCTCCTCAGGATGTTGCAACTGTTGTCTTTGGCAAAAGTTACGAAAGAGTGATATATCTGAACCTTCTTTATCTAGCTGATAAGTATCTCCATACACTTGCTCCCAGAAGACTTGAATCTCTTCTCGACTAGGCGAATTTTCAACGGCACAATGGCGTTTTATTGAATAGACGGGAAGGATGAGTAGAAAAGGTGGAATTTTGCTGAATCCACTTTACCCGCCTTTCAAGGCGCTCAGTGCGGCCAGTGGCCAGTGCTGCTTGTTGGCCAACAGTTTGCACTTGTTCAGTGTGTGATTTGCTTTCCTTAACTTTCGAGCAACTGACCCAACTTTTGGAGTGAATTTTTGATTTGATGTTACGTAGCTAATCACGCACTGCACATTTGATGCATATACCGTCTCGCCGTTTGAATTTTAAACTGAAGCTGTGCAATACGCCCGCGAGTCTTACTAAGGGATACTGAAGCATCATTACTTCGATTGTCGTTAGAAGCAGGGAGACCGCCTTCTCGTAAACTACACAGTTCAGAGTCCAGAGATTAACATCTTCGGGGAGCAAACTGGGGATAGCAGTATTCTTCAGCTAATTTGTCCATCCATAAAAAGACTTTTTGATGGATTTTCGATCTACTAGTTCTCATGTTGGCATTTTCGGCTATCTGCAAAGGTGGTCTTGCAGGACCGGGTGGTATGTTCGCTGGACAATCGGTCTCTTCTTCTTGCTGATGAAGAGCTTCATATCCCTTTCGGCGTGAAAAGGATTTCTGATCTCTTAAATACTGTGACGTTATATGAGCATATTCCGGGTGCATATTGACCCAAAGTTCATGTAACCCCATCATGTATCCTTTTCGTGCCGTTGAGCTTCCTTTCAACAGGTAAGGATGTCCCGCCTGAGTTGGACTGACCATTTAAAACGATGTTCTCGCGTTTCTCCGGAGCCATTGCCTGGTCATTAGCTCGGTTAGGTCCTATTGCCACTCCCAACTTAACCATGGGTCCATCCGAGAGAGGCCGATTGCCGTATCCCATATCCATATATTATTATTATACCATTATGCCATTATGTGTAGGAAAAGGGATAGATTTTAGATCAATCTAGAGTTTATCAGTAAAAATATTTTCCAATTTAATTCAGTGAACCACTTCTCACTGAATAAAATTTAGTGAATATCCATTGTACTTATTTTTCCGTAACTTTGGTGTGAAAACGCATTTTTTATTCGTGAAAGTTTATTAATTATTTTAATAAAACAATGATTTCATAAGTAGCTGCAAGTTTTTTTAAATAAAAACATAAACATCTTAGAGTTAAAAAACGTCATGGTTTAGTACTTGGGAATGTTATATATTCTTTGGAAATAGCTATTTGTCATACGAGTGCGAAGAGCTGAAGGCAAATGCTGCAATCACACGAGTAGTAATCGCCTGTGCGTACGTGTATCACACGCTATTTTTTGCAAAAACCACCCGAGAAAATTATTAAGCACTTTTTTACACTTTTTTTCAAGTAATTCACGGAATTAAAGGAATTCATAGCATTGCGCGATTTGAAGGAATTCCATGAATTCCGTGAATCCCATGAATGCCGTGAATTCCACGAGCTCCACGAATTCCATGAATTCCGTGAATTCCACCAATTCCATGAATTCCACGAATTCCGTGAATTCCATGAATGCCGTCAATTGCACGAATTCCATGAATTCCGTGCATTCAATGAGTTCCGTGAATTCCATTAATTCCGTGAATTACATGAATTCTGCAAATTCCGTGAACTCCGTGAATTCCATTAATTTCATGAATTCCATGATTTTCGTGAATTCCGTAAATTCCTCGAATGTCATGTATTCATTGAATTCCATGCATTTCTTGAATTCCGTGAATTACATGAATTCTGTGAATTCCATGAATTCCGTGAATTCCATCAACTCCGTGAATTCCATTAATTCCGTGAATTCCATGATTTTCGTGAATTTCGTAAATTCCTCGAATGCCATGTATTCATTGAATTCCATGCATTTCTTGAATTCAGTGAATTCCATGAATTCCGCGAATTCATTGAATTCCGTGAATTTATTGAATTCCGTGAATTTATTGAATTCCGTTAATTCCGTGAATTAATTGCATTCCTTGAATTCCTTAAATTCTTAGAATTCCGTGAATTCCATGAATTCATTCCAGTTAAATGTTATTTAGAAGTTTCACTTCTACCGTGCGTCCCGAGACACACACATTTTTTAAAGAATATTTTTATTTTGCCGGTGTGCCAAGTTCGGCATCTCTAAAGTGCGCATGCGCGTCCAGTTCGTCGATTCGCAAAATATATATGTTTCAAATTGCGCATGAGTCATTATTATTCCCGCACAGTCTTTTGGATTGAAGCACTTTGCATATCATTCAGAGGCATGGAAGTCCTCACTTTCGAGGTGGGTGTTGTAAAACATAACTTTTGAACGTATGTAGTTAGAAAGAAAAGATTTTAAAAAAATTGAAAATAGTGATACTGAATATATAAGAATATCTAAGGTTAAATTTTGATAATTACGTGACAGAATAACGTTTCATCTATCGGATTATCCAATTTCCATGTTATAAGCAGGCCTGAGATTGTATGGAGACCATTGAGGCTCGGTCTACCTACCTCCTTTTCAGAAAGTATTACATTTTTTGTAATTCTTTGAATCTAACAGTATAATTTGAAGAGTCTGTGTCTAGTCGTCCCGAAAAGTTCGGGACAACTAGCCAAGCTTATGAAAATATTTGACTACTCATCCCGAATTTCGGGACGACGAGACACTTCGTTTTGAAGCGCCCCAATCTACCCTACTGATTCAGTACTGTAGAAGCGCTAATGGGCTTCTAGTACTGCTTTACTAAAGGCTTAGTACTAGGCTAATGCTACTGTTACTGCGCAAGTACAAGAAATATAGTATTGGTGCTGTAACATTCCACTTCAGCAATACCTATTGACCTCATGCTGCGCCAGTATGGGCAGCGGTACTGATTCAGTACAAGAAGCGGTATTGGCCCAGTATTCTTTCACTGGGCCAAGACTGGGCAAACTTTCAGCCGACTTACCTACTGGTATGTCACCAGAGTTACGAGCTGTTCCTTTTATTAATACGGACAGTTTCCACACGTACAAAACAGGAATTTTGAAGTTAGATTTAGATCATATTATCGATATTATCGACTAAATTCGAGACTAAATTAATGGCAGAGTTACCACCAGTTACCTTATAAAGGCATTTGTTAACTATCTTCTTGGCAACCATTGCCCCGATGGTGAAGCCTTATCTATGTTATAAATTTAATATATTTTAGGTCTGATTTAAGTTTTATTTTCATAGTTAGGACGTTTAACAATATTTTATCTCTCGCAAAGATCAAATTTCCATACTGTGAGTATTTTAATTATTATTGCAAACGTTATATTTCCGTCAGCGAATCTTTCATTGTCAGGATTTATTTCAAATCAGGCAATACAGAATCGCTTGGCGACAAAATAGGTTGTTTGTAGAGGAAATAAAGCGTCACATATTATTCCGATTAGAAAAGAAAAATTGCCCGTGAAGTTATGAATATTTGTATTTTGAAGTGTTTTGAGAAACACACACCAATTTTCACTATAAACATCAATAACTTTTGACTTGATTCAGATATTCAAGTTTTCTTTCCAAATTTTGGTGAAATCGGCAGGAAAATTGACGGAAAATTAGAAATTAACAACAAAACACGAAAATTTTTGTACTTTATGACATCTATTTTATAATATCTTGCATCTTTCGCAAACAAATTTGAAAATTCATTTCTTCTAAAAAAGTTTTCGTGCTTTCAAAAATGATTAAGACCACATAAAACTTAAAGAATACCTTTTTCATAAGGTATGAAAAATCAAAAAATCTTGGACAATAAAAAAATGGGGTTTCCGTAAAATCTACTGTGAACGCATTAAATAAATCAAACGGAAAAATGAAATTGAATAATGTTATCGAAAACCCTATTTTGAAGTTATGAAGGTTTTAAAAACAAATTTTTTGTTTGAAAACCCAAGTTCAAATTAAAATTCTCATAACTTAAAGAGACAATTTTTTTTCTTACATTCGAAAAATAGGTTTCGCCTGATGCAAAGAAGAATTAACATTGTTAAGGATGTTATCTGCAACTGCAAAGACATCTACCAGATAGACTACCTGTACGCCTACCCTATTGGTCCACAGAAAAAACTGGGGGTTCACTAATGTTGCGGCTCAAATAAAAGTTGGTATCCTTTCGAACTTGAGCTCCAATAGATACCTGCAGAGACCCAAAAGGGTTCGTTTAGAGCGCACTTGAAAAGAACAACATAAAGGCACATTCACATACCAACCGCTTGCAAAGTCGGGTTGGTAATTTCGCGATTTACAGAATATGTCGGTAAGGCAAACACAAACGATATTATTATTTATTATGCGTACAATTTTCGGAAAAGGCAAACTGTTTACCCTTCTAGAAATAATTAATTGAAAACAATGCAGAATGATAGAAAGAAATTTGAATTGTTTCTAATCGTGTTTCTTAATCGTGTGTGCACGATTGGGAAAGATTCAGTGTTGCAAAGTTTCAATCGTTCCCAATAGGACCTATCCGTACTAGGATTTTGAGGTTATGAAGTGGCAATTTGATGGCAGCACTTTCGTCTCGCGGGAATTATTCTTAAACGTTTATTTACTTTTTTTTTCGAGGCAACACATTTTAAGCAATATGTTCATGAAAAAAAAAATTAAATAAATGTTTTGTAACAATTTCCGCGAGCTGAGAGAGCTGTCATCAACAGATTCGCCAATGAAGTGAAGTTTTTTCATCCAATTATTCATTTCATAGTCTATTTTTTTGTACAAAAAAATGTAATTTATTAAATAAATTACTTAAAATATTTCAGATAATTATTTTTTTTAAATGAAAATTTAACTATTACTCCAGTTGAATATTCCATAATTTTAGTTGAAAATTCATCTCTTTTTTTTTTAACTTTCTTTTTTTTTGCCTATGAATTTATTTATTCAATTTTTGATAGGAAAATTATCTTTTTCATTTGGAAATTCGTCTTTTGGTAGAAATTCATCTTCTTGGTCCAAAATTCAATTATTCTAGTTAAAGATTCATTATTGCCAAAAAGATGAATTTTCTACAAAACAGTTTAATTTTTAACAAAAAAAAAAAAAAAAAGAATTTTCAACTAAAATCATGGACCTTCAACAAAAAGAAAATTAATTTGTTAAAAAGCAGTTTAACTTTATACTGCTCTAAACCAAGTAATTAATTTTTCTACTAAACAGTTGATTTCTCAACTAAACATGTAATAGTTGATATTTCAACCCAAAAATATTTTTATTTGAAATCAAAAACAGTTGAATAAATAAAAAAAGACGAATTTTTAAAATAAAATATTTAAATCCTCAACCAAAACAGATTAATTTACATCCAAGCAGTTGTATTTTTAACCAAAACAGATGAATTTTCAAACAAAAGATGAATTTTCTAACACAAAATACGAATTTTCTACAAAATACATGTATGTATTTCTCTCGAAATAATTGATTCAATTTTTAACCAAAAATGCAATAAGTACATTTGTAGGTAAAAAAGGCTATTCTTAACCAAAAAAGCGAATTTTCAACAAAATAGTTAAATTTTCAACGAAAGCGATGTATTTTCAACTAAAATGAGAAATTTTAAGGAAAAATGAATTTTCAAAAAAAGAGTTCAACATGCAATACAAAAGATAATTTTTGAACCAAGAAGATTAATTTTCTAAAAATGGAATAAGTTACATTTTCAACCAAAGGGATGAATATTTAAAAAAAATTAATTTCCAACAGAATAATTAAATAAATCAAATAGTAGAATTTGTAACCAAAAATAGTTGGATTTTCTTATTGGGTTCTATTAATTCAGTTCGCATGTAAGCGAAAAATGAGAAGGGGGAAAAGGCGAAGTCTCTTGAAAACAGAGGGTAAAAAAGAATTATTTAAGAAATGGGGAAAGAGGAAATAGGGGAAAGAGTGTGAAATCTGAAATATGAAAGTGATTTTCAAACTTATTAAGTAATTTTTGAACTTTACCATTGGTAAAAATTATCATGAAGAGACTTATTAAATGTTATCTAAATTCGTGACGTTACTTCCACTGATCCCCCTCCCCTCTTAAAAATGGAATTTTTTTGTGCCCCCCCCCCTCCCCAAATTAACGTAGTTTATGGACAGCCCCTAACGATTTTGTACAGTTTTATACCCAAAATTGTCAGTGTGTAAAAATATTGTTCTACAGCAGTTACAAAAGAGTTACATGAATGTTGAGTATTTTATTTTATTTTTCTGTTACATCATTATACGGTAACAATTGATTACTCTAATGAAAGTGTTTTGTCTCACAGAAAGAACAACATCATTATTCATGCAGATTTTGTCTTTGTGTGAGGAAGTATTAAATGTCCAGCCGGAATGGCTTTTAATTCCAATTTACAACAATGTATCTTAATTAGTCGAGTTGGAAAACTGTTTCCTGTTTACTATCCACATAATAAAACTGCTTCATTAAATAAACTTTTTTACAGAAAACAGTAAGTAAATAAAGTTCAGTCTGAACCAGCTCAGCGGTTCTATTTATGACTTTAAGAAATAATGAAATAGAAGATTGCCTTTAATTCAAGTATGCATCAGCAGAGTAGGAATCGTATGCATGTAGTGGATAAGTAATGTGAAGCAGTGGAGACAAGAATGATAATACGTGTTTGAACTGTGAACAATTTCTTTTACGGGTTGTAACTGCTATGTCTTACCAGGTGATGTTCCTATGATACTGCTGTCGAGTACGTATGTTGGTCTGTCTTCGCTGAGTGTTGCTAATAACCCCTTCATACAAATGGCAAAAAATACTGCAAGGCCACTGAGGAAAGCGGTGTAGAAGAGTCCGGTTCTACCTGCAATTCAAATGCTACATTTTAATTTGGTTTCAAATATTTCAGGTGTGTACGACTTATTTTATTTAAAATGTGCAATAGAAAGAGATTTTAGACAGTTTTTTTACCGACTTTTGGACTTTAGTCGGTCATATGTTCAGAAAACATACATTTTAATATTCGATCCGATCTAAGCTGAAATCACCTTTTCGATTCGATACAAATCAGTGCATGTTCTAACGTCTAACTTTCGACATTTAATTTAAACGGAGATCGAATATTTCAATTCGATATCACAGCTTGGATATCACATTCGAAAATGCGACATTCGAACACGCACTGTTTGTAGCGAATCGTAAAAGTCGATCCCTGCTTACATCGGTTTCCAAGATTCGACATTCAGCCGACTTAATTCCAAAAGTCGAATTATTTTTTCACACCACTGGCAAGATTTTTGGAGAATGTGAAAAAAAACGTTTCTTACCTTTTATTCTTTTTTTTAAATGTACAATTCAAGCTTTTTTTATTTATAATTTTATATAACTGTTCATTAACGAAAAGAGTACTAACAAAAAATTAGTAATCATTTTTTGGCCGAAAGAAAATTCGGAAAAAAATTTTTCCGAAAATTCAAAACTAAATCATAATCCAAGAAGGTGGTTGTGAGGGTCAAGTATTAACCGACCAATTTCATTTCAAATCATGCTTTAAAAAAAAGTCTAGGTCATGGTGTCAGAAAGATTTGATATTTGCTACATATCAATCTGTAGTGAAAATAAGGACACGTATGTATTTCGTCATTTCACCAAAAAACATTATTTTTATTTCAGGGTGGCCCTTTTGAACGAAGAAAAAAATTCCCGGTCATTTCCTGGTTTTCCCCCCGTTCGCAAACATTTTCCACGGTCAATGAAATTAAAAAATTCGAAATCTGAAGCTAACCATTTTTACATTTGAATTAATGAAAAATGAACTGTAAATTAAAGCATTCAAAATGAAACTCTCAAATTTTCAACTTTTAAAATTGAAGTTTAAAAGTGTTTTAATTGAGAAATTTTCTATTTAAATGCTCAATAACTTACGCGTGTAAAACTGATAGTACTAATACTTTTCAATTGAACAATTTTAAATTAAATGCATTTAAACTAAAAAATTTAGAATTTTTAACTTTTATCAATTGTACAGTTCAAAGATTCAGATTCAGTTCGAAACATAAAATCCATGTTATCATTTTCAATGCTCCAAATTGAATAATCAATCAATGAATTTTTTAAATGATAAAAATTATAGTATTTTGATCAACTTAAAGCTAGAAACATTAAAACTTGAACGATTAAATTGCATTAAACTGAACACTTTTTAAATTTAAAGTTAAATTATTTTTATTTTAAATAGTTTAGAATTGCTTAAAAAGCTTCAAAATTTTATTCCAAAGTCTTGAAAAATCTGCATGTTGTTTTAAATTTTTTCACAACTTCTAAAAATCTTTGAAGGAAGTGTCTACGGCACCGAAAAAATCCAGCTATACGTACAGAAATTTCGATACCGAAAAAATCTCGCTACTTACCGAAATTTTGGTACACGTAACCACGGCCATCTTTTGAAATGATTAGAAGTTTTCCTAACATTTTTAGAAAATACTGCAAAATTAGAACTCTTGAAATAATTTCTCAAAATAAAACATCATTTTCAATTTTCATAGCAATCTTAAGACAATGTTTTTTATTCTTTTGAAGCCTTTCACAATTCTTAAAAAGCTTCCAAATTTTTTGTTCGAAATCTGCAAAAATGTACATTTTGTATTGAATTAGGCCATGACTATGTGCACCGAAATTTCGGTACGAATAGCAGGATTTTGTCGGAATACACACTTCGTTTAAATTATTTGAAATCATTTCAGTTTTATATTAATTTTGAATCTTTTCAAAACCTCTAAATATGTCTAAAAATTACTCGAATTGTTCTACAAATGGTAAGTGTTCAATTGTTATTCATACATCAAAATTGAATAATCTCACTTACAAATTAATCATTTTTTTACTTGAACAATTACAATCGTAAAGCTTAAAGTTTAAAAGCACTTTGAAATTTTAACGATTCAAGACTTTCTATTTCAAACAATTCAGTTTCAAATTATTTCCTTTTGAATATTTGGTTTGAAATTACTTGTCTTAAGTGAACAGTCAAATACTGCTAAATATTAAACAATAATTATTTTTCATGATTCAAAAATTTCAATTTGAATGGTTTAAAAATTGAATACTTTCGACTGAAATATTATTTTTAATTTAATAAAAGTTATGTGTTTTTAAATTGAAAATAGTTTATAAAGCTTCGATCAGAAGTTTACATTTTGTTAACGACTAAGGCTTTTGAATTGAAACAGTTTAATTTTAATTTTCAGCAACAATTTTTTATTTCAAACAAATCAGATAATTAAATTGGTTAAAACCGAACTTCGACAGATTTTTCTTCTAAAGTTTATCAAATTCCAGGTCAAAAAATAAATGCACTGTCATTTCCCGGTTTTTCCCGGTCTCGAAAAATTCCCGGTTTCCCGGTCCAGCGGCCACCCTGCAATTTTTACAATCATTTTACGGTTACCTGAGAATTCTCAAAAAATGACATAAGGTGTTTGCAAAGTATGTTCCAAGCAAACCTAGTTATTCGAGGTTTTCTTTTTTTATTCGACGTAAGAAATATTGCTCTTTTGAATGAACTTAGGAAAACGAACAATTTTCAAAAAATGGCAGAAGTTTTTCTAAAATTCTTGAAAACAGATTTTCCAAAATACCTTTCTTTTTAAAATTTTCATTTTTTAAAGATAGATGGCAATATGAAATAATTTGAAAGTAAATTTTTTTAATTTTTTAGGATTGCCATTTAATCTCATTATATGAAAAAACAGTTAAATGTTTTATTAAATGTATGAAATTAATAAATTTGTAACTGTTTATGAAAGGCAACATGTTTCAACTCATTTTAAATAAAAGCTTGCTCAAAATTTTGGTAATATATTGAAAAAATAGCATACATTTTGTCTTTATAACTTTGTCTACATTTTACTGAATATATAATTTTGATATCTTTCGCATTACGTCAATGAGAAGAAAATAACTTTATCTTCTGTTGTTAAAATGTTATTATGACTGAAAATCATAAAAATTCTATTTTTCTCTGTCCACGGAGAAAATGATAGAAAAATGACTGTTGAAAAATGATAGGCCTATCAGCCCTATCATTCTTTCTTTGTCATTTCCCGTAATTTTATAGAACAGAGTATTCTATCATTATGTCACACTTATGTCAGTAGATAACATCAAATATAGTGGGACAATGGCATCTGGTGGTAGCATTATGTGTATGGCGTTTTGGTGTAATATAGTTTTCAGTGCATAAGTCGTTAGAAAATTGTGCTTTCATCTTTCTATAAGTACAAAAATAATTTTTGCAACTGTGTATTAGTATTTGGTCTATCTATGATTTTTAAATCTCTCAGGAAGCATTGTGATGTCCAAAACTAGAGTTTGAGGTACCCAGGGTTACATAAAAGTAGATCATGGCTGTAAATTCTAAAGGGCCGTTCAGGTATTACATACCGCTTTTTTCTGAAAATCCCCCCCCCCCATCACACGTTTTCTATAGTAATTGTTGTATGTAATTTTAACTTTAACATAGCATATTGCAGCTGGACCCCCCCCCCCCCGACCTAGGCATGTAACGTAACAGTTGAACGGCCCCTAAGCTCACCTCAACCTAAAATGTTTGACATTATGTGAATTTGGACCTATCAGTTTTCCTCAATTCTCGACGTTTTGAGATCCCTCAGAGTCAGAAAAAACGGATTATACGGACAAGCCTGTCTGACTATAGTCTGACGACGCAATAACTTTCGAAGAAATTTGTAATAAAAATTTCCTTCGGTAAACTCTTTTGTGGTCAAGAAAGACAGGTCAAGTTCGTTAGCCAGCCTTCTACCGTCCATATTTATGGTTTTAGCCATGAAAAAAGAAAATCCGAAAATTAAACATTCAACTTTCCTACGAAACCACACTAGATACGATTAATATTCCAAGAATAAAATTAGTAATTTAAGGAAATTCTACAATATCGTCCTTATATATTTTTTGATTGGGATAATGGTTTTCGTTTTTAAATGGAAAAGGCCGTAAAAAAATCAAAATCTTAAATTTATAGCTAGACAACACAAAATACGATGAACATAGTTTGGCCGTAAAATTAGAATTTTTTAGGTGTTAGATTTATGTGAATGTGGATCTATTCAGTTTTCGTCAATTCACAATGTTTTGAAACAACCTGAGTCAGAAAAAAACGGGTTTTCCGAACATGTATGTCAGTTTCGAAGAAATCTTCCAATCAGATTTTCCTTTCTTCCACTCTTTTTTTGTCTAAAAAGACAGGTCAAGTTCATTACACTATCTGAAGATGGACAAAACGCTGCAAACAATTGACAACTACAATTATCTGACTACGGATAATTTTTATCCGCCTCGTGACAAAAATTATCTGCCGTCGGATAATTGTAGTCTTCAATTTTCAGATAAAAAATATCTGTGGATTTTACTGTGTAGCCATTCCTCAACCACTAATATTTATTTTTTTTAGTCATCAATAATTTCTGCTAATAAAAATTAATGCAAAATGAGTAATAAAATAATAAATATTTAAAAATAATGAAGACTAAAATTTGCAAGTTTATTTTGCCATATCTGAATTATTATTCTCCGGCGTAGGTACAAAAAAATAATATAAAATGCATTTAATTGAGTGCGAAGCGCGAGACACATAATGAAAATTTGACATTATTAATATAAATTAATTAATTAAACCCAAAGGATTTGTAACATAACTAACACCGAGCGCGAAGCGTGAGGTAGGGGAAACATTGCGAGAGAAGGTCACTTTAAAGAGTAGGCCATTTTAATTTAATGGAACATATGTAAAAAAATAACGTGAAGCTTTTGATTACAATATTCGGCACAAAATTTAGCATAACTAAACAAAATTTTCTCGAGATATTATGAGTAACAAATGTGTGGGATCAAAAAAACTGATCTTCGGTATAGTATCAAAAAAATATTTTACGATCTTACATGAACAGTTTTTATAGAAATAAAATTCTTCCTTGGTAATTGTTGCACTGTAATGAAAGTTTAGAACCAAATCAACAATATATTTAAAGCTGAAGGCTTTCCGTCTTGTATTTACAATGATTTGAAAGAACTTTTTGTTAATCGGTGCGCTTCTAAAGAGTAGGTCAGAAAGAGCAGGTCACATTGAAAGTTCCTTGTTTTGATTGGTATCACTGAATGGACCTGAAGAAAAAAATATAACAACTCTTCTCACTTTTGCTGGGTTAGGTTTATCAAGAGATGTTGTGAACAAAAAATTTGGTACACTACAAGATCAGAAACTTTCAATCAATTTCGGTTCTACCATTTTTTCCAATAGTTCGAATAATTTTCGCTATTTGACCTCATTAACCCGTTTGGAGTTTGGAGTTTATCAGTGATAATTTACAATTGTGTATGAAGTATTCTTTATCTTTAATTTGTTCACCACAAGTAGTGACCTACACTTCAATGGGAAGCGTCAAAAATCAGCTTTTAAAATGTTTCTTAAAAACATTAAAAACAAGTAAATAATTGATTTTATGAACTGTTTTTTTGTGTAGGAATAATTAAATGAATAGTCAAGATTTCTCACGGTTTTAATTACTGTTTTCAATTATTTTCTATAAAGTATATAAAAACTTTCGAAATTTAAGTGACCTACTCTTACATATAGGTTCCCCTAAATACATTATCGTACGCGAAGTACGAGATCCAACAAACGCGCGGGCATATTTTTTTCTGTCGGATTGCGAAATCACAAATGAAAAAAAAAAATCTAATCAACAATTGAAAAAATGTCATATAAAATACAAAGACAAAAAGAGAGCACAATTTTCTCACCACACATGCACTGAAAACGATATTTCACTGTAACTCGATATGAATAATGGTTTAGATTCCACCACATGACATCGTCCTACTATATTTGACATTATAGACTGAGTATGTGTCGTAATGAAAGAATATTCGAAATGAAAGTTTTAAGGGCGCATGTCATATTTAGTTTTTTGAAAAATAACAAAAATTATTAGGTTGGTAAGACAGCAATTACCATTTTTTAAATTTTCTCAAAGAAAGATAGCCCATCAGACCTTCATTTTCATGTTGTTGACCACTTTTCCAATGTTTCAGTGAAAAATATTTATGATTGTGGATAAAAAACACGGAGAAACTGATATGGCTCATATGGTAAGTAACCAAGTATCGCATGGATTGCATATTCTATAATATCTATTATGCCAATCGTAATCGGTCCCCTCTACTTAGTCGTGAAACTATAGTGGAGAGGGAACTGACTGACCTTGTTTCGAATTACCAGTTCCAGATACTGCATCTTTTTTAGAATAGAAGTAAGATCAATTTCCGTGACCAGCGAATAATTTTTTTTTCTTGTCTTATCAGATAGTTCCGATTCGATATAGTGACTATTGAAATTTTCAACATGAATAACAGAAAGTAAAATGAATTCCAAAATCTTCTGATTAACAAAATATTAAAATTTGGTTATTGAAAATATATAATTATAATAATATTATAATATTATATATATATAATTATAATATAATAATATATGTTTAAGCGCGCCTAAGGCGCACAGTAGGGCAAACAAATGTCTGTGGACTTTATATTCAGAAGCGATTTCTCAAACGATTTAAACGTTTTTGGTTTTCCATTAAAGCTGATAAAATTCAGCATAAATCTGCCACGGCCAATTTTGAAAAGATTTTTTTTTAATTCATGAACAAAAATACAACATTAAATTATATCCACAAAAGTTTTCTTATAGCTAAGCAATTGTTTAAAAATGTATTTAATTTGTTATAAACAAATAAGTGTGTGAAAATTGATTCATGGGAATTAGCAATGTTTCGTCAATTGATTCGCACTAAATTTGAACAATTTATAGACAAAAACCGTTTCCTAATTGAATTCATGAAGAATAATGAATAATTTGTTATTTTATAAACAATTTTCTTTTTGAATTTTGTTTTGTATCTCGTGTTTTTAGCTGATTATTTGCATTTTCAATTTTTCGATAGCATTCTCGTTGTTTTAGAGAAGAACCGTGAGTCCCATCAAAAAATATTTAAAGGCAAATATTTTGTAGGTCTTTTTAGAAGCACTAATTTCTTTTATAGACTTTTTCATGTCTTACGTTGTTTGGCTGATTCGAATTTTCGACTGTTCAATAGCCTTTTCAATGTTTCTCGAGAAAAACCGTGAGTTCTATCAGAAAAAGATTAAAGACAATTTTGTAGATTTTCTCAAGAGCAATATTTTTTTTTACTCTTTCTCGTATGTCGCATAGTTTGGCCGAAAAATGGAATTTTTGATTCAAAAAAGACGTTATTACGATTTAAAAAAAAAACTATATTCTAAAAAATAGTCGGAAATAAATTAGTAGATCTTTTTTGGATGAACAATTTTCTTTCTTACCATTTTTTTCGTATCTCGCATAGTTTTATCTGGAAAATGGAATTTTAATAAAGTTTTTCAAGATTGAAACAAAAACTATGCATCCTTTAAAAAATCGCCTCAATAAAATTTTTTAGATTTTTTTTGCATGAATAATTTCCCTTCTTAACATTTTTTTCGTATCTCGTAGGGTTTGCTCAAAATTTCAATTTTCGATTTTTCATAAGAATTTTTGATGGGTAAAACCACAACGGTTGGTCAAAGAAGGCTGGTTAACAAACTTGACCTTTCTTTTTTGGCCCTGAAAAAATATGTATGTCATAGCATGTAAAAAAATGCAATGCTTTACTTTTACATCATATTTTCAAAATAATTAACGCGTTACTGCGTGCTTAACTTTTTTAAAGCAAAAATTTAATTAGTTTCGAGGCGTTAACTACAAGCAATTATTGCTGTTATTGTAATGTAAAATTCAAATGAATACAAATGGCCAAGTATTACAATAATTCAAAAAGCTTGAAAGGCTTCATCCATAAATGAGGTCACGCTATTTTTTTATGTATACCCCCCCCCCCCCCATAAGTGCGTGACGTCTTTTATGGACGAATCCAAAGAAATTCAAGGATACTTTAAAAAATAGAATTCAACATAATTCTGAATAGTTCACGAGAAATCAAAATAATTCAGGAGGATAAGAAGGAGTTATTGGAGGGAATTCAAGAAAAATAATGAGAATTCTATAACAGGTTTACACCTGAATTCAGTAGTGATTACCTCATTGATTAGTTCTTAACTGAAGATAATTTAATGGAGGGTACGATAAACTGCTTCGTTTTTCTGTCGTTGTAAATTTTGAATCATGTTGACCATTTGAATAATGTAATTTTAGAAGAAACGAATGCAGATATCAAATTTTTCATGCAATCATTTATTTTAAGTCAGATAAAAAAAACATTATAGACTCATTTCATATTCCAGGAATTACTGGCATTCAAAAAGCATAGTCTGGAAATTATAGAACTTGGTTAAACCGACACGACAGCAGGAAAGCATACATTGCAATATATTGCACTTTACTTTCTTTAAAAGTGCTGCTGTTTCAAAAAAGAATTGATATTTCGAAAAATGTATTTCTCATACAAACACTGTTAAAAATAGTATTAAATTTAAAATACCAATGTATATTAAAATTAATATCTCAAGCATATGAAATCCCTATTTAGGTACGTGTTTATTAAATTTCATATACAATCATGATAATCGCTCAGATAATTCCATTTTACACAAAATCAAAATAAGATTAGCAGTAATTTTCGATTCTTAATAATAAAACATGATACCTTCTTGCAATTAATCAAAAATAAAATTGGATTTTAAGTCGAAAAGTTCAATTACGTAAAAAAATGACAGACCTAACCTACAATCAACTATACTCACATTAAATTTCTACCATTCAGGGCAATTTTTGGAAAGAGTTCCACTTGTACGTTGCACTTTAATCATAAAAAGCAATTCAATCGACGAATTCTAGATTATTACTTCAATTGCGAATATTTGATAAGATTTAAAGAAATAAAAGCACTTTGAGTTTTCAAGCACGCTGCTATACCGACATGTATATTAAATTTAATATAAAGTGTACAGCTATTCATATTTTAATGTATATTAAATTTCAATTCCCGTGTATGCAAATGACTTCATATACATTTGTATTAAATTTAATACAGATTTTTCTAACAGTGAAAATTTAGTTTTACTATAAGAAGAAATAGTTTAGCGAGGACGAAACTTACCGAATCAATCCCTCATATTTCAACAATAATCTTTAAAAAATCACTGAAGAATCAAAGATGATTATTTTGTTTAAATTGTCTTTTTAGAAATTTTTTGTTTGAAAAAGGACTGCCTTTCGTTGAATTCAACTGAATTCAAGTGACTTTAAAAACGGAATTCGTTGAATTTCACAATTTAACAAATTTCCCTTTTAAAGCAATTTTATTGAAAGAAAAGATTAAATAGGAATTTGGGAGAATTTAAGAGTAAACTTAATGAAAATTAAATTAAATTCAAGATAAATTCATATGACATATCTAACGGGGAGGAGTTCTAAAAAATTTAAATCGAATTCCACGGAATTGAATATAATGCTCTCTTTAAATCTGAATGAGCGTTAAGCATACAACAGAATTCAATGCATTTGAGTTCATTAAAGCTTAATCTAATTGAAGCTGAATTGAACGGAATTAGATTAAAAACAAGGTCAACTCAAAGGTTCAACGAATTGAAAAGCACTGGGCATTTCTTTAATTGCGGGATCCTTTCTTGGGTGTTTTCATCTTGTTTAATTTGCTAACTTCAAATTGAAAAATGATAGCAGATAGCAAACTAAAAGGTCCCGGAAGCTGGAATTACAACATTGTCAAACCCATATGGGCACTATGCCATAATTTAGTGCTTATTTAGTGCTAATTTATGTTGCAGAAAAAAATATCCTGTCTAGTAACTATGGTTAAAAACATTTAATAATGCTAGCTATATTAGTGATATCAAACTCTCCTTTTCGCAGGAATTTAGTGCTAATTAAGTGCAATTTTGACATGTGCTATGCACAAAATCGGGGCACTTTTTTTAAAGAAAATCCGGCAGAAATGCCGGCTTCAGCTGATATCCCAGAAGTTACAACACTGCAACTTATTACTAGTGCAAACCAAAAGGTGGTGCGAGGCCGCTCGAAGTATGCACAATTTTGTGCAGTAAAATAAAATTCCAAAAACCTAACAACTAAAAAATATGAAAAAAGGAAAATTGTTTCGTAAAATCTAAACTTGTGCTAAATTGTTCTCGATAAAAGTAATCTTTTTCTCTTTAACAAAATTCTGTGATATCAACAGTTCTCATATTAAAATCAAAAATTTCGAAGTAAAAATACATACAAGACCCAAAAATGATCTAATTTTTAAAATTAAAAATTGTGCTGAGTTGTGCTGGAAAAATGAAATCTTTTTCCCTTTAACAAAATTCCGTGAGATCAACAGTTATCATATTACAACCAAAAATGTCAAAGTATGCAAGTTTCGGAAACTTTCATCGTAAAGTTCCGGAAAGCTTGCGAAGCAATATTAGAGGTACCTTGCGTGGGAATTTTTCTGCAAGCGTGAATGACATTTTTCAGAAATTTATAGTACGTTACTGACAAGGAAGACAATTAAAAAGTATAAATTATATATATTTCTTTTTTTTCTTTCTTTCTATTACTACTATCCTATTATTCCTTCGCAAACTTTCATCGACCTTGCGATACAATATTCCTTCAATCTTGCTTTGCAAACTTGCCTGAAGCTTACGATGCTGGGTTTAAGCTTTAGGCAAACTCATTGCAAACTTTTTTGCTGTCAGGGATTTTTTTTTTAGTTTGACATTTTGGGTTTCAATATGAGAACTGTTGGCCGCACTGAATTTTGTTAAAGGGGAAAAGAATGCATTTGTCGAAATTTGATTATTTTTGGGTCTTGTATATTTTTTTAGTTTTAGATTTTGGATTATAATATGACAACTCTGGGTCTTACAGCATTTTGTTAGAGTATAAATAAAGACTGGAATTGATAAGCACAATTCAGGACAGGTTTAAGTTTTTCGAAATTTTATTATTTTTGGGTCTTGTACGTTTTTTTAAATTTGACATTTTGGGTTTTGTTATGAAAACTGTTAATCTTACGAAATTTTGTTGAAGGGGAAAAAGATTGGAATTATCGAGCACAATAATTGTGCACATTTATTATGATTATTTAGCACAAGTTTGGATTTAATGTAATAATATAGATTTTTATTTATTTATTTATTTTTTCGGTTACATTTTTGGAATTCTACTATAATGCACAAAGTTTTGTATACTTCGAGCCGCCTAGCACAGCCTTTTGTTCTGCGCTAGTAATAAGTTGTGATTCTAGCCAAAAAAGTGTTTTTCGAAAATTATGCCCGCAATTTTCGATTTTTCAAATAACCGTTGACTGCACAAATGAGCAAACTTCTAGCACAATTAAACACAACTTTCTTTTTTTTAAATATTAAGTTTATACGGTTCTAACTTCCGGGACATCAGCTGAGGCGAGCATTACTGCTAAGTTTTGGTAAAAAAAATTGCGCAGATTTTGTGCATAGCACAGATCGATAGCACTTAATTAGCACTAAAATCTGCGCAAATTAAAACCCGGGTGGAAAAATTTTGTGGCCGTATTGAATCATGCTAAAGCCAGTACAGTTTTTCTCAAGCCTGTCTATTCACGCAATACTAGCCTGGCGCTCCTCTGGCGCTGTCCAGTTTTTCTACGTGTTTATTTCAAACCTTTCTGCTGTCTAGTCCCAGTCTTGGCGCTATCTAGGAGTTCGTTACGAATTTGAATATATGAAGACTGTCCAGATTTTAGCTAGTTTCTATATAGAATCACGGTTTGGATTTAAACAAAAATTACAGAAGTGAATTCAGAAAATAATAATTTTGGAATAAATGATTTAGGAAGTTACAATACATAATTGAATAAATGCTCAATTAGTAATTAAATGTACACTATTACATATTTAAGATAATAAACACTAATTATTGAAGGTGATTGAAACCTTAATATACGAGCTGTATTTTTAACAACGATTTTTGTAAAGAATGTTTAAAAACATTTTCTTTCGATTGAATTAAATAGTAAAGTGATAATAAATTTATATTAAATTTATGATAATTATAATATGTATAATTATATGTATTATATTTATAATATTCTAGAAAATCAAATTTTAACATAAATTATTTATTTTAATTATTTATTGATTGCGTAAATGATAATCAAGCCTAATGTATTAATAATTTAAAATAATAAACAATAATTATTTCGTAGCCTAATCGAAAGTATAATCAAACTTTTATTATTTTCAATGATTTATTCACACATCAAGCCCTTTCAATGTTTAAAAATTATTCATGTTTTATTGAAATAAATATTACGATGTGATGAATTGAAATTCATATCCGACAAAAATGCAAAAATTGTTAACTTTTAGATGGCTGAGCATGTTAAAGCGACGGGACAAGGTTACAGCAACATAATATGAAGTGACATGAAAAGTTCGACGCCCGAAGTATGTACAAGGTTTGCGGAAACTCATTTTTTCATTTTTTTGCGTACAAAAACTTTTTTTTATATTTTGTAATTAACTGCAAAATCTACATATTAGAGTTTTATACGATAAAAAATATTATTAATTATTTATGAATAATTTTTATCAAAATAGACGATCTGTCTAGAAACTAGTCGATCTGAGCGTTACATCCCAGTCTAGCCACTGGACAGTGGACAGTCAGCCTGTGGCGCGCCAGTGTCGACTCAAGGCGAGCTACGCATACACAGTACAGCGCCACGAAATTTTTCCACACGGGAATTTAATATCACTAATAGTTTCTGATTGTGAGTTTCATACATCGGAGTTGTAGCTCCATGTAGCTAGCATTGCTACATGTTTTTAACCAAAATTACCGGGCACAGAATTTTTTCTCTGCAACATAAATTAGCACTACATGGGCACGAAAGTATGGCATAAGTCTCCCTATCGATATGACAATCTTGCAATTCCAGCTTCCGGTACCTGATTTCGAGTGTGCATTGTTTCAATTGATCAAATAAACTTCACTGTTATCAAAAAACAAAGAAGATCAAGTCTCATGCGAATCACAGAAGACAAATGAAAACAAATATCGTCACACCTCGTCGAAATTTCGAATCTAAACCCAAGTGTCGGATTCTGTCCCCTCGGTCTCGGCCTTCCTAGAACTGCTGTCCCATGTAGTTTCTCAGCGCGCAGGGCGAGAGAAAGTTGCGAATCTTGCTTGAAAAACACCATCAGCGTAGTGGAAAGGCGCAGTGCGCGAATACTCACATGCGGAGATTGCGCAATATTACGTATTTCAATTAGAAACGGTTCAGACGGCCCTGACTGTTTACGTTTAGATCCCCCCGATTTGTGGCCAAGGCTATTTTCAGGCAACCCCTGAAACTGGATTGAAACCGTGATTTCGGTGTATTTAATAAATACAAAAATTGCACTTCTTCTATCAGATTGACGCATCGAACCGAAGTGAGATTGTTCTATTGTTATGTGAACCTTTTTAAGGCATTATAAGGATAAAATCAGTTTCTTATGCATTTTTTAAAACTGGGTAGGGTAAGGAGGGGCAGCGCCGACTGGTGGGGCAAAGGCGACTTTGCTTATAACATCGCTATTATTTAACAATTTTAATTCTACTTTGCATTAAATAAATGTATTTTATTATAGAGATAGCGTTACTTACTGAAATCTTGAAAATTGACGTTGTAAAACAAAAATTATGCAGAAAACAGTTTTCACAACGCAAGAATGGAACATTCACTGGCAGAAATGTAAAGTTTTCGACATTAATGGCAATACTTACAGTATGAAAATTTGATATTTTGACAGATAAAACAATATCACATTATGTCATTATAATAATTGAACGTAATACAAGTCCAAATTATATTTAATATCGTAAATAATTGAGGCCTCACCAGTGGGGCCAGCCCGACCAAAATAATAGTTTACACGTGCTTAGGTTATAAAGGTATAATAAGTTTTGTCGATAAGTCATCGGTAATGAAGAACAGCCACTTATCTTCTGGGCTACATGCAAGAAACTATTATATATTATTATTTTCAATCCGGTCGGTAGAGCGGGTGTTTTGTATTGGTACGGTAGAAACCTTTGCGCGTACTCCGTCTCTAGAGAATGTCAACGAATAAGAGGTTATATCACAGCTATCACTATTTTTATTAAAAATAACTTATTCTTCTTGCTGAATATGTTTAAAGGTAATTTTTCCAATACATAAAATACCACAGACGCGAAACATCATGTTTTCCCATCTTCAAATGTTTCGATTTTCATAAAAAGCTGCGGTCGGCTTTGCCCTCCGGTGTGGGGCAAAGCCGACGAAATACAGCTTGTCAGAAATAATTCAATTATTAAATCATTGTTTTATTCATGTAATTGTTACTTATAGAAATATGATGTACAATAAGGTAGGACTCGGAATGAAAAAAAAAAGATGGATCAATTCCACATCTTATTAACTTTAAAAAAATCATTGACTGTTAACTGGTCGGCGCTGCCCCTCCTTACCCTATATAGATTCATCAAAGTGCTACCAACGATTTGTCTAATTAGAAAGAGTTTCACTGTTCGGAAGTTGAGATCATTGAAATTGCCGTACGGCCTGTTCCAAGGTATCGAAAATAACACATATTTTACGTTAGCGGCTGAGCGTTTCTCATAATTTTTTAAACTGTAAAATGTGATAGGAAACAATACGGAGGTTCTGTGAAATTTGTAGGATTTTTTACCTTATAGTTTTTAAATGAGAGCGCTCAAAAGTATAAAAGATCAGACAGATCTGATAGGTTGGACGTTGAACGCTTCGATGTGAATTTCTAGGGGTCTTCAATTTTCTTGTGAGCAGTGTTCGTTCGTCTCTTTGTCTGTAGTGAGCAGGACTAAATTTGGAATGGGATTTCTGTCCAATTCAATCTAATGAAATTAAATTCATGAGAAAATCTACTGAATTCAAAATGACTTCACATAACTTTCAGTAAATTCGAAACGAGTACAACGGGACATAATTAAATGCAGGAAAATTGGTGTAAAATTAAGGCATGTTCAAGTAAATTCAACATAAATTGATTTGAATGTTAAGTGAATTAATAAATTATAAAAAAAGACCCCACCGATGGCAGTAGCTAGGTGGCAATTCTCGAATCGTCAAGATCTCGAATGTTAAGCACGGGCAGGCGCGGTCAGCGCTCGGATGGGCGACCGTTCGTGATTCTCGCTTAGTCGTGTCTTAACTGCGTTTAACTACTGTCGAGCTTTGATACTGAGGATGGATATGTCGGTATGATATATTTCGGTAACCGGCTGCGCTCAGGAGTTTTGGTTTTCTGCAGTTTTCCACTTAAAAATCTTTCTGCAGACGGTAGGTGACTTAAGCTTAATTTTTGGACGTTTTAAATTTCGAATGCCACAATGGTTTCGTTTCAAATTATATTAAAAGCCTTGATAGTCCGTTTTTAATTTAACAATTTTAGATTTAAATATTCTAAATTGTTTGGTTTCTATTTTAACCCTCTGATGGCGTACATTTTCTGGCGTCCCGTTCTTGGCGCACTGTATGTGTAGCCCTGAATATAATAACTTGCTACAGAGATAAAAACTGTTTAAAATAAATATTTTTTAACTTTTCAGGTGTGAAATAAAATCTCTAGAATGTCAAGAATACAGCTGTATAAGTTTTGTATTGATATTTTAATTGGACAAAAGACAGTACAATTTTAAACAAAATAAATTTCCAAAAATGATCGAAAATTGCAAAAATCGCGTTTTCTATGGGTATTTCCTTAAAATTGGGTAAAATTAAAAAATAGTGATTCATGAACTGTACACTTCCACCTAAAAGGTGGTATTAGCAGTTTTCATGTCATAAAAAGTACCTTTATTTGTCAATCTGAAAATGGTGAATAGATACCCACGACGCGCTTCAAATGATTCTAACTCGACAGCTGCAGACTACTAACCCTCACTCTCCCCTTCATATTTCTTTTACAATTTTTACTTTTACTCTACCTCTGGGTGATTGCTCACCTAGGGCGCCAACACTGCCGTCCAAACTAAAAAGATACATGCATGAGTGACATTTTTATGAAAAAATGAGTTTGTGGTATCGTTGGATTCGTAAGAAAAAGCTGCGTCTAACTGTGTTAATAAAAATGATTAATTATTGATATTTATTGCAAAAAAGGATTGTTTATAAATGAGGAAAGTGGAAAAAGTTAAAAAAAAACACACAACATAATAAGATGCGCAAAGCACTTTGCGTGTCCTAAAATTTGCACAAGGCATGTAATACGTCATCAGCATACAAATAAAAAAGAACCTAAAGAACTTTGTGTCTTTTTTGCCTTTGTCAATGTGACCGAGTGCGGATCGAATTTACAAACCAAAAGGAATCGCTTGCCCTTACGTATGTCTCAGACCTGTGAAATAGCTCGAACTCGGATCGGAAATCCAAGAGAAATAAGTTCAGGCTAGATTCGACTACGCACTAGCGACGATCGTGTGTGTAAGTTTAGAGACAGCCGCTGAACACACAGTGCCCCACGTATGTTTTGCGTTGTATTTTGAGGCTGTGCTCGAGCACTTTGACAAAGGCATCGTCCGCGAGTGACTTTGTGTTCTTTTTGCCTTGTATTTTTGACTTTCCGCGACTATTAAAAAATCGTAAGTTCATTTTCTGATAGAAATTGTTTAAAAAATCATTTTTTTATTGCAAAATATGACAAATCACATTACTTTTACCCGAATAGTGTATATAGATTATTCAAAATTTTATTAAATATTAGGCATTTTCACTTCATAGTCAGCTAACTTCACTTCGTTAACTGCTGAGGGGAAAACAATGGATCAAATGCATGGGATTCGCTCCATTTTTGCCTTATTTTGTTAATATCTTCGTAAAAACTAATTTTTTCGATATAAATGTATTTGAAAAATAGTTTCTATTTTTTAACTACTATTCAATGAAATAATAAAATGACAATAATTATCATTTATTACGAATATATAACATAAATAAAGTTTTGTCCCATGCATTTGGGCCAGTGTTTTCCCCTCAGCACTCAACGAAGTGAAGTTGGCTGGTGGTTGAAGTGAAAATACCTAATTAGCGTTCTTTGGGCAAACAGTTTTTCTCGATTTTCTCAGTTCGAGTGAGATTGGACTTATATATAGTTTTAGTTTGTACGTACGGCAGAACAGAGGGCTAAAAATACATTTTCTTTGTTTTCAAATTCTTTGAAATCGTAACGTAACTAATTAAAAGACTTGATAGTTGCACAATTTTCAGTTTAAAAGATTTGTAATTAAACAATTTTCAATTAAATGCCTCGAGAATAAATTCAAAACAATGAAAAATCGAAACAATAATTCCTCAAATTTAAGTCTTAAAATTGAGAATATTTTAGAACCAGTCATTGAATATTAACTTTTTTCATTTGAAAATGGTTGAAAAAACTGTGCAATTGCGAAAAGTATAATTGACCATTTAAAAATTGTTAATTTCTAAACGATTTACATTTACTTAAAATAATTAATATTTCTAAGGGTTTGAGTAGAAAAAAGTTTCAATATTATCATTTTTGGTGAATACCTTTTTTTTAGTTTTAAATGAAGTTGGGATTCGTTTAAGTTTCAGCATTCCGGAGTATACCTTTTTTTATATTTAATGTTTCCCATTTAATATAACTTTTTATTTTAAACCTTTTTTTTAGAATAATTCAATTTTAAAAGTTTATAGTTGGAAATTGTTCATTTTGAACTTTGAAACGTTCGATTTCATTTTCCATTTCCAATTGTGAAATCTTAATCGCTTCGATGTTAATTTCATTTAAATTCCAAAGTTTTCAATTTAAATGCTTATAATTAGAAATAAGAATAATCTTTGTAGTCTTCGGCTGCCAAATTAAGGTGAAACCGCGAATGGCTCATTAAATCAGTTATGGTTCCTTAGATCGTACCCACATTTACTTGGATAACTGTGGTAATTCTAGAGCTAATACATGTAAACCTGAGTTCCGACCAGAGATGGAAGGAACGCTTTTATTAGATCAAAACCAATCGGTGGCGGGTTCCGCTTGATAAAAACATTACTGCCGGAACATCCAGGATGTTGGACGGACATTCTTACATTAATATATTATATCAATATCAATATCAATAGTTCAATATTATTAAAAATAATATGAAGAATAGAATCTAACGTGTTAAACAGCAACCCACCTAGAACAAATGAGTGTGTGTCTAATCGGGGTTCTCCGCGTCTGACAACCGATCGGCGTGTGACAACTCGACAGATAACTTCACAGTTGCTCTAATCCGCTTTCTAATTATATTTAATATACTTTTTAAAATATTTTAAATTACCTTACAATGTTTATTCAAATTCATATACATTCATATATTAAAGTATATTAATTTTACAAACATTTTTAACAGTCAGCAAAAAAATTCGAAAGGAGAATTCCACCAAGTATAAAAAATAAGAAATATCGTAGTGGACACCCATTTTTTAGCATTTAAAATTGGTTAATTTTGGATTATTAATTTAATGAATTCTGAGTTAAAAAGGTTCAAAAAGGTCTCTCAAAAAGGTTGAGGGCTATCTAAATTCTGAAGAAATGAGCCCATTCTGACGTCATTTTTTCAAGTTCTTAAGAATTAAACTATTGCAAAAATAGTTCAAATTGGAATATTTTCCTTAAGGGGTTATATACAGTTATTTTGAGAGATTTTGAAATTTTTTTTGGCAATGTTGATAAAATTTCATTAAAATAGACTGCATAAGATCTATTACTATATATTTTTGGGTACTTTTTTATTAAAAAGTTTTAAAAACTGAGGGAGACATGGCCGCTGCCGCAAAACACGTTTTCTTATTTTTATTTGCGGTGAGCATGATAAGTCCGGAACGAATTATCTGAAATAAAAAAACCAACAAGATTTTATTATTATATCCCTATACGCAGTAACTGAACGAAGGGTTTTCAACAATTTTGATTAAAAAAAAATGGCGTTGATTTTTCTAAAAATTTCGACTTTTGAGGATCCAAAAATTCGTTTTTTTACCCAAAAAAATGTAAATTTTGGTCCAAATAAAAAACCCTTCGTTCAGGTACTGCGTATAGGAATATAATAATAAAATCTTGTTGGTTTTTTGATTTCAGATAATTCGATCCGGACTTATCATGCTCACCGCAAACAAAAATAAAAAAACGTGTTTTACGGCAGCGGCCATGTCTCCCCCAGTTTTTAAAACTTTTTAATAAAAAAGTACCCAAAAATATATAGTACTATATCCTATGTAGTCTATTTTAATGAAATTTTATCAACATTGCCAAAAAAAAATAATTTCAAAATCCCTCAAAATAACTGTATATTTTAAATAACATCTGAAATAATGAAATTTTTTAACGTTCTATTGTGCTCATTTTAAAGCTAAATTGCTGTACAATCGCAATAACGTATCAGCATAATTATACACATTTTTCCTTGCATATGGTAAAAAAAGTTAAAATCAGTTAAATTTAGAAGAAAAATTGTTCAGAAATTTAAATTTTTTGCTGATGATAAACAAATGCTGATAAATGTATGCAATTCTATAAAAATTTATATCTTTAAAATGAGCTCGCCCAGGCGGAAAAGTTATAAATAGTGGGAAATATAAATATCTTAAATATATATAAATATAAACATAATACACTGAAAAATGTTTATCATCTCAGTTTTTATTCCAAATTTAAGAAAACATTACACTTTGTACTATTTTTGCAAAAGCTTGTTAAAAAATTGACAAAATAACTTATCCTGGCTCATATTTTATTCAGAGTTAAGATAGCCTTCAGCTTTTTTATTATTATTATGATTATTATTGTACTATTATATAATTTACTATTCGTTGAAGACTGCCATAAAACTTATCGACTATATCACTATTTGCAATATGTTCACTGGTACCATCAGCTCATGCGATAAAAGGTCAAAATAAATCAAAAAGTTCTACCAATAATCAGACTCTCGAGATACAGAAGTGCATTCGAGTTGAAATCTAGGTGGAATCGCTTGGCAGTGAACTACTATAGCTGATAAATCTGATTATAGAGTGAAGCAATAAGATAAAATTATACATCGCTAGTAATAAAAAGATCTACCCACTTCAGGCGCATATTTTGTATAAAGTCCGAGGTAACACGACGTGCACGTCTGTTTCGACATTTTGAAAACGGAAAACAATATTGTTTACAGAATAAATTTCATGAATAAGATTGGCAATGAAATTATAAACTAACGTATGTGTAAAATACACGAATAAAATACACAATGGAAAAATATCTGATATACAGGCAAATATTTATTTAATTATTGTAGATGTAATTATTAGAAGGAAAAATTAGGCAACGAATTTGGAAGTTTAAAGAGTACTACTTGACAGTTAAAAAACAGTTTAGTAAATAATGTTATTTGAAATGTGTCTTAAATTATTATAATGTATTATTCTCTAATTTACTTTTGAAAAATACAAAATATAATAATTTGACTTTTGTAGATAAATAAGTATTTACCCCATTCACTTTTTGTGTGGCCCAGAATAGTTCTGTCTTTCGGGTTGTAGAGGGAATCTAAGAAGATTTGCCGCTTAGTCCTAGTATCTGGTTGACGCATATAATCGAACTCGTAAACACCATTTTGCACCTGTTTCCCGGGTATACTCATTTTTGCGCCACTATTTCACACGTCAATGCCAATGGCACGATGGACACTGAACTGAACTACTGAAGCTAACGCACTTCACTAACGCACTGAAACACGTGGGCTCGACGAGACAGAGGTCGGGGACGGGGAAACCCAAGCCTAGCGCGAAAGTAAGTGGGTACGGAACTCGGAACACTCGACTCGGGAGTATCGAATCTAACTTAGGAAGCTGGGAGGGGGCAATGTGAAAGAGGATCTTGATTAGATAGAATGTACCTTTGGCGCGTTCTATTATTAGTCCAGGCATTGCGTCGAAATAATTAGTGAAATTCCAAAAAAAATCCCACATCCAATATTTTTAAGGAAGTGTCTACACGTACCGAAAAAATCCAGCTATACGTACCGAAATTTCGGTACACGTAGCCACGGCCTATTTTTAATGAGAAAGTTTCGTTAAGTGGTCCCTTTTGACATATCAAAAATGCTAGAACAGATCAATTGCCAAACCGGGTTTTTTTAAACAGTTCCAAAATATCCAGCAGGAAAAAGAAAGAGGACAAAATTATGAGGAAATTATGTTCAAAAAATACTCTGCTACCTTCCATAGATTTCGGGTTATAATATATTGAAAAATCCCCACTTTTGGATTTTCAGCGAAAAATCACTAAGTCTCAAAAACACTGTGTACCTTTGCACCTAATTACTGTACGGAAAAGTTTTCCACAGGTGAGTAAAAGTAGACTCAATTTGCTGTGATTACAAAAACAGAACAATGTTCTACCTATAATAGGCCATTACGGGCAAAAAGTGGAGTTTACTTTTTTCAAAATAAATCGTGTCAGGTTTAGTTTCCATTGATGATGCCAGAGGATGAAATAGACTAATAGAGTCTACAAAAATCGGCGTACATCTAAAAAAAGGTCTTTTAGTCCTATTATTTTGGGAATTGCGAGGTTTCAAAAATTCAATTTTACTTTGCATTTTTGACTAAAAACGGAGAAGTTGTGTTTTTGGAAAATACATCGTTTCCTGTGCATCACACGACAAAGTTCCTATAGAATAAATGAAAGTGGAATCAATTCAGCGTAAGTTAAAAAAAAAGTGTCCTAACCGCAACAGGTCACGAGATATGAGCTTGGAAAAAGCACTCTTCCTGCACAGAGGCACCTGAGCGTGCCGTAAAGTAGAACTAAGGTAGATGTCCCAGTAATCGTGGCGGTCCCAGTAATCGTCAGTTTTGAGGTGTAAACGCCAGAAGTAAGTATTTTCCGCATGAAAATACATTCCTAAAATATTTTTAAGTATGTTTGAACAGTACTTGTTGTGGAAACCAAATTAGCTTTTTTGTAAAAATAGTGCACATGGGTAAAAAAAATTGATTTGTATTGCCGGCGGCGATGAATCACGAGACGTGGAAAGTAGCTTATCATTTAGGTTAGGAAGCACGTTTCTTTGCTTAAGCTTTTAATATGTCAAGAAATTACTTGATCGGGACGAAAATATAAATAAAATTATAAATATAATAAAATTAAGTAAAATCTTCATTTATTACCTTCTCGTCCGAGAAATATCGGTCACGATTATAGGAACATTTCAAAAGCATAGTTGTTCGAGTAATCGTGACCGGTCGCGAAGAATAGGACAAATCTGTCAAAATTTTATTTTCATATTTCGTTACAAATAATGATTTAATTAATTTCAGAAATGCGTGAAATGAAATCGGAGAACTGACTTGTTATTGTGAGTAGTAATCGTAATATAAATTAGTGCTTAAAACTGAAAAAAGGTGATGTAAAATATTGGCATGACTTCATTATCAATGATTTCATCAGTGATGATCAGTGATTTCAGATCAGTGATTTCATTATCAATTTTTTAGTTTATTATCATTTTTCAGTGAAGTTAATATTTATTGAGTAGTTTTTCATTAGTTAACATTAATCTATACTGCATAATATAAAGAAAAATGTGTAACAGATATATAATTATTGATAGTTTTAATGTTTTGACAACGTAAACAGAACATAACCTCCAAATACACATGATTTTTTTAGTCACTGCAATTTATCAAATTTCGTCACTGCGTTTATAATTTATGTTGCAAGAAAGTTAATTATACAAATTACCAGTGTGTAAATTGTTGTATCCCGTGTAATTGTGTTGTACTTAGCCATTTTATAGAACAAAGTTAGGTTATATGGCTTTATACAACTCAATATTATTTTTCAAACTACACCAGAGACTCGATAGATGAACAATCTCGGGGCTTGCCTGAAAATGGCCTTGTTCATATAACGCGTACAGCGAAACGTAAACAGACAGGGCCGCCTGAACCGTTTCCATAATATTGCGCAATCTACTTGTCTGAGTAGTATAGTGCATGCGTCCCTTCAGAGGCGGAGTCGCAACCGTCTCTCGCCCTGCCCCCTGAGAAACTGTGGGGACCAGCAATTCTAGGAATTCATATAACGCGTTCGATCGCGCGTTCAAATAGCGAGTCTCTGGTGTATATTTTAAAAAGGAAGGCAATTTCATCATTGTAGTTATCACTTATCGTGATAAAAATTCTAATAAATATTTACTTCGATTTATTTTTGAGACCACTTTATTTCTTATAAATAAAATATTAATTTTATTCGAAAATATTTTTAATTGAAATAAAAACTAAAAATTTTAAAAGAAAATTCACTTTTATTATGATTAATTATTAGAATGTCCATCAGAAGTATTGAAACTATCAGAAGATTCGTTTTTGAGGTTATGTTTCGACGGATTTCATCTCGGAGGTCTTAATCTCTCAATCAATATAAAACTAACAACACATCTTTCATTTCATTAAAGTATACGAAAAATACAAAAATACACTTGAAATACAGCTCCAAATCGCTAAAAACTGATTTCAAGAAAACTTAACCTTTTTCACGAAGACTGGGACAACGACTCACGATTACTAGTATATGGCAGATTTGGAAATGACGATAACTGGGACATCGGAGCTTTTTTACTTTCAATTGATTATAAATAAGAAATAATATTAAATATAATGTAAAAACAACTTTTATAATATTCTAGGATGTTCAATGCTTAATTAGCACCAATATTTTTTTAACTAATCCTTCCGAAACAATTTTCTACATATTTGAAGTCAACATGAAACCTCTGCGTACAATATGCGGGAAAACACTGATGGACAAAGTCCGAAACGAGATTATCCTCCAAGAATGTGGTACAGGAGACACACTACTTGGCATATGGGAAAGAAATCAGTTAAGATGGTTCGGACATCTTGAAAGAATGTAAGATGAACGACTGACCAAACAAGTGTATAAAGGTAAAGTAAATGGCAGAATGCCCAAAGGGAGACCGCCGAAAGAATGGTTAGAATCTGTGAATGAGACATTAATCCGAAGAGACATAAGAAGCCATAGAAACACAAGAGCTTGCATGAAAAAATACATGGACGTGAAGGAAGCTAGAGTAGTATGCCAGGACAGAAAAGTGGGGCGACAAATAGTTTGTAAACAGAGTGACAATAGAGTGAATGACGCCTGAAACAAAGACCTTGGATACTAATGGGCCCAAGTGGGGAAACACACATAACAATTTTGTGAGGGTCTTCACTTGGGGTGATCGCTAGAGAGATTGATCAACAACCTGGGTCGGAGCAGTGTTGCAGAACGGACGTGTCATTTAAATAAATAACACGAGAATTCTAAATCAATCTAAAATATCTATACCTTACACCTATATACCTATCTACCTTATACCTATATACCCATCTATACACTACTATTTTCCAACCGAGCAAGTCACGCCTACCCCGAAAGGGAAATGGCTTTATGGTATAATAATAAAATAATGAAATCTCTTATGGTGACGATTACTGGGACGTTTACCTTACGGCCATATTTCGAAATTTTTGTCCCAATAAATTGTATATTATTCATTTCTCATGTATAATACGTCTCTTGCCATTGATAAATAAATAATTTTTCAAAAATAAACAAACCGTTTTTTAATGAATAGTTATAACAAAATCTTTTCATAACGATTTTTGAGTACTTTTTGAGTACTTTTGTAGCAAAAAAGTAATTATAATTGATTAAAAATTGTGATATATATTTTTTATCAATGTACAAATAGTTTCTTAATAATTGTTTATAACAAAATCTTGTCTTAACCACTTTTGAGTACTTTTTGAGTACTTTTATGGCAAAAAAGTGATTGTAATTGATTGGAAGTGTAATGGGGTTTTTTCATTGATAAAAAAATAGTTTTAAAATCATTCTTTGTAACAATATCTTCTAATAAATACTTCATCTGCATTTAATTTTCTTTGCAGGTTATAAAAATACAGTCACTGCAGAAAATTTTACCAAGCTTGGAAATCTATAATGCTTATCTGGTACAAACACTTGATCTCTTGAGTGTTGTGCGAATGCGTGTTTATTAAAAAAAATGGAAAACAATTTTAAACTCATGCATGAAGTCCGTAATTCATTCAATTAACAAATTCAATAATAAATCATTTTTTAATCCATTAATTGATTAACTATTTATTTTTCAATTACTGAATTTTAACGTATTGAACTATTTCATGGGATTATTTAAAGAACTTTTAGATACAACCAATTTATTTAATTACTTCTTTATTTATTGATTTTTTTAAATAATAAATTACATTTGATATGTAATTACTTTCAAATAATCAATTACTTACTTATTTTTAATGCGAAAAAATGGTCACAGCATATTATATACAATTTAGAGAAATTACTGCGAATTACAAGTGTCTTGGATGTAAGTATGGAATTAAATGCAGAAAGAGTATTCATTAGAAGATATTGTTACAAACAATTATTGAAAAACTTTTTTTTTATCAATAAAAAAACATATTACACATTTTCAATCAATTGCAATCACTTTTTTGCCACAAAAGTACTAATAAATCGCCTAAAAGTAATCATAAGTGGTGATAGCAAGATTAAGTTATAAAAAATTATTTATTTATCAATGCCAAGAGACGTATAATACATGAGAAATTAATTATATACACTTATTTGGGACAAAATTTTCGAAATATGACAGTAGTTCTACTTTACGGTATACTTAGGTGCCTCTGTGCAGGAAGAGTGCTTTTTTCAAGGTCATATCTCGTGACCTATTACGGTTAGGACACTTTTTCTTAACTCACGTTAAATTGACTCCACTTTCATTTATTCTATAGGAACTTTGTCGTGTGATTCACAGGAAATGATGTATTTTCAAAAAACACAACTTCTCCGTTTTTAGTCAAAAATGCAAAACAAAATTGAATTTTTGAAACCTCGCAATTCCCAAAATAATAGGACTAAAAGACCTTTTTTTAGATGTACGCCGATTTTTGTAGACTCAATTAGTCTATTTCATCCTTTGGCATCATCAATGTAAACTAAACCTGACACGATTTATTTTGAAAAAAGTAAACTCCACTTTTTTGCCCGTAAAAGCAGGCGAAAATTATCAACTTTGAGGGGTCATAACTTATCACAGTAAATTGAGTCTACCATGCCTTATCTGTGGAACACTTTTCCGTACAGTAATTAGGTGCAAAGGTACACAGTGTTTTTTGAGACTTAGTGATTTTTCGCTGAAAATCCAAAATAGTGGGGATTTTTCAATATATTATAACTCAAAACATATGGCAGATAGCGGATTATTTTTCCAACCAAATTTTCTCATAATTTTGTCCTCTTTCTTTTTCCTGTTGGACATTTTGCTCTAAAATGCAATGGGAATTATCCGTCCACGCAAAAGTAACTTTTAGAACTGTTAAAAAAAACGCCCCGGTTTGGCAATCGCTCTGTTCCACCATTTTTGATATGTCAAAAGGGACCCCTTAACGAAACTTTCTCATTAAAAACATTGGATGTGGGATTTTTTCGGGAACCAAACTACCAGATGATGCCTGGACTATATGCTGCCATCCAAACTATAGATACATAACTGAAATTATTCGAAAAATGACTTTTTGGTATCGTTGGATTCGTAAGAGAAACCTGCACCTCCGTTAATAAAAATTATTAGTTAGTAATATTGATTCCAAACAACGATTGTTTAAAAATGAGGAAAGTCGAAAAAGCCTCAAAGCCGCATTCAGGACGTGACATCAGTGAAGGATACAGACAAAACAAACGCTTAATTTAGGTCGAAAATTGGAATTATTTTAAGATGTAACAAAAAGAAGCATATGAAACCTGCAATCAAGAATTTGTTTTAATCATTAAAGTAAGCAAACAGAAAGACTGAAATCCATGAATTTCAGTCTTTATGTTTGCTCTAACCCTTGAGCCCTATCCTGAAATCACATAAATTATAAACATAATCTTTATAAAATCCTTTTGGATTTTCTATAAATTCACAAGTAGAACACTTTGTCTGAACCAAGAATCTCGAAGACTCACTTTTTTATTTATGTGAACACCACTATACAATCATACCTTTCGATGACAATCTGGACAAATAACAATGTGCGTTCCTTGAAAATCTAACTTTACACTAAACATATGAGCAGAAAATGCAGTTTTGACTTCGAAAAACAGTAAATAGACAGTTCACGAGTGAGTTTTTAACTGAATACAATTTAAGATACACATTAAGCTCCAGTAGTGTTCGAGAATTTCAGAGATTGACGACAAAGCGTCACTTGAAACGCGGACTAGATTATAGAAATAACGGAGCGGAATACCAAGCCCGCGTCGTGCGCATGTCCCAGCGCGATTAAGGCAGAGTCAACCTGAAATTCAGTAAGGCGTACTTCTTAATTTTAGATAACGAAAGCCTTACATGTTATTTCAGGTTGCCTTCAACTTACTTTCAGAACTGTATATTGAAAGTTAGGTGCATGGTTTATTTTATTTCAGTCGAGAAATGCTTATTCCTTATTTAAGATGAGTAAGTGCTTTATTCAAAATATATGTATACTTAAATTTAGTTGCTTCCTTATTTCAAGTCAAATTTTAAATTAAGTCGAATATGACTTTAAGTATTCGTTTTTACTGTGGAGTCTCTCCGAAGCAGATACAATATTCTTCGACAAATTTGGTCTTCAAATCTGTCGGCGTTGAACAAGGTATCAGCGACTAACTTGCTTGCCGTCCCAGTTCTACTCTACTCGTTTAAGGTGGTTCAGTGGACGAAGAACGAGTTTACGGCCCTTGATATCGCAACACGTAAGATCATGCATATGCATATAAGAGCTTGCATATCAATTCATCCGTTCCGCGATTATACATCTCACGCCGTCAAGGCGGACGTGGACTTCTGAATCTCCAATGTCTTCATAACCGAATTGTTCTAAGTACAGCTTACACCGTTGCAATTGCAACGGTGCCAAAGTAGTAGAAAAAAGTGTAGAAAAAAAGGTCCATTCTATTTCCCAGTGGCGCAGCCCACCTCAAAGTTTGGAGGCGGCCCTGCTGAGCGAGCAATGGTCGTATGGACACAAGTGGGGAAAACGTTTGTCTGCCACTGGGAAATAGAATGGACCCTTTTTCTACTACTTTGAAACGTGGCTTGCCTCATTAAACTCAAGATTATTCTGAGTGACTTTTATCGCGGAAAGATAATTTTTATTCAATTTTATGGACAAAATAGGAATCAGTGTACATTACCCTACAGTTTAAGCCATTAAACGGCGCGATAGCTCCATTAAATTTCTAAGTAAAAACCTTCAACAAAGATGCTTGCAAAAACGACATTTTTAAATCTTCTTGATTCTTAAGATCTCTAACTGCATTCTAAACATGTTGTAGAACACACAGGAATTTTTGCAAATTTTTTCCAGCATATTATTAGCTTTGGGGTGCTCTGAGCTGCTGCCTTCCAAAGTCGAGGGTCGCCGATTTTTGAGGCGATATTAGATGCCTCACTTCTAAAAGCCCAAGTGAAGAAAGCAGAGGCTAAAAAATTCCGCCAACAGCTTCTCGACAAGAAAATGTACGGAAACATCCACAGAAATGTAGAAGATCAGTCCATTTCTAAGGAACAAACCTTCGTTTTCCTCAGATCATCAGGACTTAATTCAGGTACAGAGGGTTTCATTTTCGCATGCCAGGACGGTGCCATTTCCACTTCATACCGTGACCGCAATTTACGTCAAGAAGTTTCCTGTGATAGGTGCAGAGCGTATCATGCACACTCTGAATACCTAAAACACATACTATCCAGGTGTTCCTTTCACGCGGGAACGACGTATCTCTACAGACATTGAGGCGATTTTATATGTATAAACTATTTCCCGCTAAAATAATGAAAAGTGCGGGAGAAATAAAATGTATTACTGTCAGGAAATGCGAGGGTTGTATCTCAGGTCTACAAATGATTGGCGTAAATTATATTCCGCTATGATTGATAATGACCGGAGCCTACACTGAGAAAAATGAATAGTTGGGGCTACTACCTTTTTATTAGTAAAGCATTCATTGGTTCTTACAACTGTTCAGTTAGTAACACCAACTAACCAAGTAGTCGGTTTAGGAAGCCGTTTGTAGTACTCGTGACTAGTTTACATTAGTAACGTTTTAGTAGTCAGAGTTACTAATAAATTAGTCATCTGTACTACTAATTGATTTTTCTGACAAATTAAAGTAGGTGGCTTAACTGTTTTATTTGCTACCGTGGTTGGTACGACTGAGAATGCGACAAAGGTACCAACATACCTGCGGTAAAACGAGGGAGAACGTTTAGACATGGCCGTCATAACTCGTTGCTCACTTGATGTCTCGTTCATCATTTATTGATGGAAGTGTCAGAAGTGTTGCAAAGTTTAGGCTTCGGGGATTATATCGAAGCATTTGAATGTATTTATAAGAAATTCAACAATCCAACGAGTTTTAAGTTTTACTTGAAATCCTAACCTACAAAGTGCATCTGCAATTAGAAAGATCCCAGTGGGCATAGAGACATATTTTTTTAGAACGTCTTATCAGCTTAAATGACATCAGCGTCCCTAAGATATCACAAAAAAAAGATGCCCGCGTGCCCACTGTGATCTTTTTAATTCAGATTTCGATAGTATAGTGACAGATATTTTAATTAGTCCCTGTGAAAAAAAGAAAATAGTTATACCTACAAATTTTTTAGTAGACATGACAAACTATATTAGTAAGTTCAACTACCTACAGAAAGTCGTTTTGACAAACTGAAATAGTTAGTCTACCTAATAAAATAGTAACGGCAACTACTTTCCCCAACTAACAAAAATAGTTCTCACTACTAACTTAATAGCAGTACCATTATTTACTAACTAAAATAGTTGTCCCAACAATTTTATTAGTTGTCCCAACTAATCTTTTTTTTCAGTGTATAGCGTTCCTCGCTTGCGAGACGAAGCCGCGATTCAATTATTCATTTACTCTATTTTCGAATACCAGTGAGTCTTGGCCAGCACCGCGTTTGATAGAGCTGCGACTTTTGCCTCTATCAGGTACGTATTATTTTATGATAGTAAATTTATCACATGTGTGCTTTTTGTATCTCCGTGAAAAGAGGTTCAAACCGTTTTTGTAATAATTTGTTTCAGCGTGGTGCTTTATATAATTTTAAACTTTAAATGGGTTCATTTTTATAAACTTATCCGGCCACGGAACGTATCTGGTGAAGTGACTTTGCGAGGATCGCCTAGAATAATTTAAATTGACTACATTGACGACTATAGAAGCGTCCATTATTCTCTAAATCCAGATATTTATTTTTTGTATCGGAGGGTTAATTCCAAAATCAGCAACACCAGCGAGAACTTTGCGCCACCACTAACGTTAATCCAGGCGGGAACGCACTCGTCAAACCGCTTCACCAACCGAACGATAAGTAACTCGTATCTGTATATATTTTAACTGGCTTATTGATTTAAACTTTATAAATCGTCAGTGAAAAAGGATAGAGACTAAATTTTAAGTTGAACACACTGTCTCTTTATTTTCATTTGAAAATATTTTTATATGTATCTGTTTCTATGTCTGGGTGACGGAATGTCGTTGACTGGATGTGGAGTTAGTTTGCGTATTGACAAATTTTAATTATCCGTATAATTGTCTTAATTAGGACTTATTATCACCCGCTATTGCATATTTATCTCAATTGAATAATAAATATAAATTATCATATAACGTCGTATAACTCATGCCTTCTCTGTTTTCTTATTGTGAATTTAATTAGATATCATTAGGATAGCCTTTTCAAATTCAATTAAGCTTTAGAACTCCAAATAAATTAAAATCTAGTATGTTTGAATTAAATAAATATATAAATAAAGAAAGTACGTAACGATAAAGAAAAATTCGTTACAACATATTGCGACCCTAAGAGTGCTTTACTACCATCTTTGTCGCTCTTACAGTGTTAGCCGCGACCCTACACAGTAAAAAGAAAATCTTAAAGTCCGCATATATATCGACGGTTTTTAAGGTGTGATCAAAAGAAAGTCGCGAGCACGGAAATACAGCATCAGTCGGAAATCTTAATGTCAGCTCGTTATGCGGAAAAAACGCCCGTCATGTTTTGTATAATGCGGGGATTCATAGTAAACTCACGACGGACAGTCTGTCGATCGAGATGCCGTGCAGTGCTATAACAGAGATAACATGATCGAAATAGAAAATTGCGTTATGCAATTATCATATTATAAATTCAGGCGATAAAATAGTGCATATCATTTTTGCTGAAAGAATTCTACAGTGAATCCTCGTTAACCCTCGGATTGTCACATGCAGAAACTTTGCCGTCTTGGCAGGAATATTCAAAGCCTATGATGCACTATTATTGCCCCGATAGCACTAGTTTTTTTATCCGAACTCACAAATTTTCAGTCATTTCTGTTTCGCGTCAACGAGTGTTCACTGTATTTTAAAATTACATTATTTTTCGCGTAGCGTCACAATTCGTGTCTCTCTGGTAAAATAAACTCTTCTCCGCGCATCGCACTCGCGCACACACGCCGTCATGCGCACGGAGCATTTGAGCGAGTTCCGCCCGCATCAAATTAAATTCATCGCCGTTTAAACGGACTTTCTGGTATTTCATACTGACTATGAAAAATTCTGATCAGTCATGCGGCTTTTACATTCGTTTTCGACCTTAAATCACTATCCGCCAAGACAGACTGACTTTATGTTCACCTCCATATCATAAGTTAAGTTACCTAATGAATTTAAGGCCATCCTGAAAGTAAGTTCAATTAAATTTTAAGGTTTTCTTTTTACTGTGAGAATCAATTGTCCAAAACGAGAAGTGCAAAATTTTCTAGGACTGCGATTTTCGGACAGCAGTCTCCATCGCACACTCGAGGCCTGACATTGTTCTCCAAGACTTCGAGAAACGAGCTATATACGTAATCGAATTCTCGGCTCCAGCCGACTACATCATTACTGCCAACGAAAAGGAAAAGGAGGACTGGTATTAAGACCTTAACAGGGAGCTGCAACGACTCTACCCAAAATATTCCCAAAATTTGTGATCGGTGCTCGCGGAGGTGCGAAACTATCACTAGTTCGTAACTTCGAAGCCATACTCGTGTGCCAAAAACATGCCAAGGCACTTACGAGATGGATGCAGAAAGCTGTCATGTTTGGGCCGCTTCGTGTCGTCAAGCCATACGAGGGCACCTATCTCACGGTCGCGAGACGAGGCTATAGGTGTTATTTACCGTGGTTATGTCACTTGCATAGATGGCAGTTGCTGCCAGTGGGACGCTGCGGTGGTTGTTCAACCTTTTTTCTAAATATAATATAATATAATAATAAGATATGTTTGAGCATGCCTAGGGCGCGCAGTGGGACAAAAAAATGTCTGTGGATAATTGATTGGCACTAAATTTGAAAAATGTATAGACAAAAACCGTTTCTTCATTGAATCCATGAAGAATAATAAATAATTTATTATTTTATAAACAATTATCCACAGCAAGTATTTGTGATAAGTAAGTGAAGTTTTTTCTACGGAATTGGCCAAAAATTATACGAAAATGTCACTTTCTTATCGAATTCAAGCATCCAATAACAACTGATGATTGTGTAAACAAATTTAATTAACAAATGCACTGTCTGGCTATTTTTAGAGGTAAAAACTTGGTTTTTTAAATGTAATGAAGTGTAAGTAACTAAATTCTAAAATAATAATATAGTAAATTTTCATAATTAAATGAACAAGTTTGACAGTATTTTAATTTATTCAGGGGAACTTATTCGGGAGCTTACATGATACTTAAAAATTGTGATTGTTGTCAACAATTGTTTAAACAAATTTTGGATATCTTAGGCATTTTTTATGAAAAAAAATTGCCTTTTTCTAAGGTTTTAGTATTCTGTTATTTAGCAATTGCTCTGTGCAATCGATCGATAACAATTGACAGTGTTTTAAACAATATTAATTAAACAATGCATTTTTCGGCTATTACATAAGATAAAAACTTGTTTTTTCACCAAAACCAACTGTTAATAACTAATTTTTAAACATTTTTTTAGAAACCTCGATAAAGATCCACTATTGTTATTGACACTAATGATTCTATAGACAAATTTTTGTTCTCTCGTACATTTGTAAACAAAAAATTCCGTGTTCCTTGTGGAAAATACAGGCCCGTAGAGAGGAAAACCGGGCCCGAGGGGTGGGAATGACGGGCCCCTATATGTGACGTGCCACGAGAAAAGGGGACTAACGCGGAAAACTAGAATTTTACAGGGCGAGCGATAGAAGTGGAGCCCTTTTCTCAGTGAAAGGCGACTCCTAAAAACCTGCCCCTCTACTTACAACTACACTCTCACTAGTCGTGTCTCAGTATCTCAGATTTTTTTGCTAGATAGAGCAACTCCGAAACTATCGATACAGACCAAAAACAGATTTGCGATATTTTCCGCGTTAGTCCCCTTTTCTCGTGGCACGTCACATATGTAATTTTGAAAATTTAGAATTCAGGCTGATGCAGGGTGCTTTTATGCTTTCATAGTATTATTTTGTGTTAAATTAATCACAATCGCAAACAATATAATTAATACTAGATTTAATGCTTTCACGATGATTCATTACAATAAATTTAAAATTTAAAGCTTTTTTGGGTTTCAATCGTGTGCCCAACTATGAATCTTGTCGACGTTTCTTGAACATTGCAGTTCACTTCTTCAGGGCTGACCTGAAACTAAAGTTTCAGGTTATGTTCTTCTTATATATGTATTCTCTACGATGCTTGTGATTGGCCAGAGCGCCCCATGGTGGGGACTGGTCGAACTTGATTGGCCAATCAAGTTTTCTTAAAAATACCCAGGAGGACGGAAAGCCAAATCGGATTGGTATTATAACCATTGTCCCTATTGATGTTATTACCCTGCCGATCAAACAGCACTGAAAAAGCACTGGCGAACGGCACTGGGCCGCCAGTGCTTTTTCAGTGACTGTTTGTGCTGATTTCAGCACCTAAACCGCACTGAGGGTGATGCGACGGTCATATAATGGTTCTATTGTATTCGTCACGTACCGGACAGACAGAGTGGTTTACTTACAGCAGTTGGCCGCTACCAACCCGAATCCCTTTTTAAAATTTTCTTCAAATTATTAACACGTTTTTTTAATTTATGAATTTTCTCATTATATATATTTTATACTTATACATTATATACTAATATACTATTCTGAAGTTGAATTCGAAAATGTTGTCTGTTTTGGCGTATCTCATTCCATTTACGAGATACATTATGTTCATTCGAATTTTAAACTTTTCAAAAAAAAAGTTAGATATCTGAAATCATCGAAACCCGTAAATTCTGAATTTCTAACTTTCGCAGAGGTAATTTCAAAACTTCACAAATTTTAATTTTTAATTTTTCATCCCTTTCAGCTGGTCTACTTGGTAGCCTATTTGCAGGTATGAAGGGAACTTCTGCAGGCATTTAAAACTGTAATCTGAGTAGCTTTAAACGAGCAGCACTGAAACGGCACTGGGCAGTGCTTTTTGAGTGCCGTTTCAGTGCTGTTCCATCGGCAGGGTACGGTGTTTCAAGATTTCGATTGCTTCTTTATGTATTCTTGGAAAAATATTGTACGTTTTTGCGATGACGGTTGTTTTGTCAAATAAAATGCTATGTCCTGTTTCGATATGACGCTCAGCTAGTGCTGATTGCGTGAAATGTTTTAGCCTGACTTTACTCTCATGTTCCTTTACACGTTGACTTACCGCCCTCCCGGTTTCTCCAATATAGACTTTGCCACAAGAACAAGGGATTTTATATACTCGCGGATCACTGAAAGGTGCCTTTTTATCTGTAGGGTTGTTTAGAAGTTGTCCTATTGTCGCAGGTGGTTTAAATATGGTTTGGTTGTTGTGTTTGTTGAGAATTCTTCCTATTTGTTCTGTGATACCTTGAATGTAGGATAGGATGGTGGTTGTTTTTCTCTCTCTTTCTTCAGCAGGTTGAGTTGACTTGTTTTTTTTAGTGTATTTTCTTATTGCTGTATCAATTTGTTTGTTTGTGTAATCATTTTGTATTAGGATTTGTTTAAAATTTTGTAGTTCCTTTTGTAAGTTATCTTTATCTGTTATGGAGACAGCTCTGTATACAAGGGAGTTGATGACCGATTGCTTTTGAGATGGGTGGTGGTGGGAGGAGGCATGTAGGTATCCGTTTGTATGGGTGGGTTTTCTGTAAACTTCATGTCCTAATGTGTTATCAGATCTTTTGTAAACTAGTACGTCCAAGAAAGGTAATTTTCCGTTTTGCAACATAACCTGAAACTTCAGTTTCAGGTCAGCCCCGTTATCCCCCCACCCTCTCGTCAGGCCTGGTCAATGGTCTTTCTGGCTTTACGAAATCTGTTCTGAAACTCGTTATGTAAAGATCAGCGCAGAATAAGAGGGAATGCAGTAAATCATTATTTGTGTCAATACGACTACTTTTTCTGGTATTGTTTTCCCTGCATAATTCAAAGTCTTTATTTTTAGCATCCTGTGTCTCTTCTGATGATTGACTGATTGGGATTACGAGGGAGTTTATTATATTTAAATTATGAATTAAAACTTTATGCATTGATGCAGGCATGAAGTAACAAATATATTTTTATACAAGTCTGCTGTTTTTAGACAATGTTATCAATCGATAGCACAGTCATTTCTAAATAACCTTAAAAAATCGCAATTTTTTTTCTAAAAAAATGCGTGAGCTAAAAAAAAGTTTGTTTAAACAATTGTTGTAAACAGTGAAGATTGTTCATTATCATGTAAACTCCGGAATAAGTTTCCCTAAATAAATAGAAATACCGTCGAATTTATTTATTTCGTCATTAAAATTTACTATATTAATATTTTAGAATTGAGTTATTTAAACTTCATTACGTTGAAAAAAACGAAGTATTTATTTACACAATCATCAGTTGTTATTGGATGACTCAATTTGATAAGTAAGTGCAGTGGCGGATTTTCCATATAGGCCTATGTGGCCTTTATGGCTGCAGCCTAGGGCGGCAACATTTAGGGGGGGGGGGGGGCCCAGAAATTTCCTGCGATGAATTTTCAAAAATTTCGGATTTTTTCTAAACGGATACAGCCTGATCGTGGTGAAAAAGATTGTCATAAAGATTGACTGAAAATATTAATTTTTTATTTAACACACTTATGTAATTTATTGAGCAATTCAAAACATTGCATAATTATATACCATTAAACCATTTCCCTTTCAGGGTAGGCGTGACACTACCCGATTCGGGTAGTGTTTCTAGGTGTTTCTTGTAGTTATAAATAACTACAAGTGTGGGCTCACCACACCCACGATGTGCCAACAGCACTCATGTCAGTATTCTTAAATGGTCACCCATCCAAGTACTAACCGCGTCCAATGCTGCTTAACTTCAGTGATCTGACGAGAACTGGGTTTTTCAGCGTGGTATGGCCGTTGGCCATTCATCTGATGAATTTTAATTTTACAAACAAACAAATAAAAGTGCTACACGACAGGCAATATTTGAGATTACTGTGGATTCAAAATCGAGTAGTTAATTTCCGTTGGCCTAAGGGTGGCAATATTTTGTTAGCCTACGTGCGGAAAATATCTAAATCCGCCACTGAGTAAATGACAGTTTCTTATAATTTTTGGCCGAATCCGTAGAAAAAACTTGACTTATTTCATGAAAAATACCTGCTGTGGATAATTGTTTATAAAATTTGTTCATAAAATAAAAAATTATTTATTATTCTTCATGAATTCAATAAAAAGGGTTTTTGTCAATAAATTGTTCAAATTTAATGCAAAACAATTCTCCACATACATTTTTTTGTCCCACTGTGCACCCTAGGCATGCTCAAACGTATCTTATTATTATATTATATTATAAAAATGGTTAAACAACCACCGCAGGGTCCCAATGGCAGCAACTGCTATGTATAAAAATGACACCGGCTCGCAGTAGAACTGCGGTAAATCACACCTATGGCCGCGTCTCACGACCATGAGATGGGTGGCCACTGGGCATGACAGCTTTCTGCATTAATTAAATTAAAGTTTGTTTGGACAATCATCAGTTGTTATTGTATAACTTAATCTGATAAGAGACATTTTAGTATAATTGTTGACCGATGCAGCAGAAAAAACTTGATTTATTTCATCATAGGGTAGGGCGGGGCGAAATGAGCATAGTTGACTTTCCCGTGTGGAAAAATTTCGTGGCAGTCTTGAATCATGCTAAAGCCAGTACAGTTTTTCTCAAGTCTGTCTATTCACACAATACTAGCCTGGCGCTACACTGGCGCTTTCTAGGTTTACTACGTGTTTGATTCATACATTTCTGCTGTCTAGTCCCATTCTTGGCGCTATCTAGGAGTTCGTTACGAATTTGAATATATAAATATTGTCCAGATTTTAGCTAGTTTCTAGATAGAATCACGGTTTGGACTTAAACAAAAATTACAGAGGTGAATTCAGAAAATAAACATTTTTGAATAAAATATTTGGGAAATTACAATACACAATTGTACAAATGCTCAAGAAATAATTAATTGTAGACCATCACATATTTAGGATAGTAAACAATAATTGTTGAAGGTGATGGAAATCTTAATACAAGAACTGCAGTTTCAAGAACGATTTTTTGAAGAATGTTTGAAAATATTTTGTTTCAATTGAATTATATAGTGAAGTTATAATGAATTTATATTGAATTTATAATAATTATAATATGTATAATGCTATGTATAATATTTATGATATTCCAGGAAATCAAATATTATTATAAAAGATTTATTTAATTTATTTTAATTATTTATTGATTCCGTAAATGATAATTAAGCTTAACTTATTAATTATTTGAAATAATAAACAATCATTATTTCGTAGCCTAATCGCAACTAACATCATACAAACTTTATTTTTTTCAATGATTTATTCACAAATCAAGCACTTTTAATGTTTAAAAATTGTTCATGTTTTATTGAAATAAATATTAGGATGTAATGCATCGAAATTCATATCCCACAAAAAAAAAAAAAAGAATTTAACTTTTAGATGGCCGAGGTGTTAAGGCGACGGGACAAAGTTACAACAATAGAATAGGAAGTTACATCAGAAGTTCGACACCCGGCGTATGTACAAGAGATTTTCGGAAACTCATTTCTTCATTTTTTTTTGTACAAAAACTTTTATTATATTTTTAATTAACTGCAAAATCTATATATTGGACTTTTATGGCATTAAAAATAATTATATTATTTATTTATTAATTATTTTTTATCAAAATAGCCGATCTGTCTAGAAACTAGTCGATCCGAGCGTTACAGCCCAGTCTAGCCACTGGACAGTCAGCCTGTGGCGCGCCAATGTCGACTCAAGGCGGACTGGACAGAAACAGTAGAGCGCCACGAAATTTTTCCACACGGGTTATCACGTCAGTATTTAAAATCTGCTAATTTATTGCTTGAAAGTAAGTCGTTATACATATTCTACAAAAAAATTGTATTATAATTTGCCGAGATAAAAGTAAATAAAAAAGTATATACGGAATTATAAACGAAAATAAAAAAGTAGTGCGCTTGGCTCATATCGCCACATGTCTGGGGCGGGATGAGCTAGGCACTGGGGCGGGATCGGCCACTTAATTAAATGAATAATTATGTATTATTTATAAGTAAGAGTATTGTTAAGTTAGAGTATGAAAACATATCTTTCACATATTTTTCAAAAATTTTACGTAACATTTAAAGTATTTAATGTTAAAATGATGCAACCCTTAATCCTAACCTCTACCGTAACTAACTCTACGAACAGTGAATAGAAAAACGATTTATATCTGCATATCTTTTAATAATTGTATAACAGAAATTAATATAACCATTTTTCGACTTACCCGTGTACATTGTCTCAGTAAATTTAAATTCTACAGTAAGAAAACTCCCAAATACTAGACTGGTCTACTACATGACGCTGAATTTCATATGTACTGAGGTTTTAAGCCGTTTTTAATAATAATTTTGCCGTATTTTTCAACCACAACAATGCTTTTTTCATTTTCATAGCATTTTACGAGTTTTCAAATAAAGTTACTTAAGAAATATACCAGAAAAACAGTGCTCTCTGCTGGTTGCCAGCAACTCATATTATTTTCTAAAACAGACCTATAACAGTGCACCTGTCATACTTTTTCTGATTTTTTTTTTTCGACCAGATTTGTTTTTTATACGTTTGAATCATAATTAACACACTGCACAATCTGATACAATGAAACATTGCATCTTAACCTACTGACTGCTACACTAAGAGGTTAGGTTAGTGCACAGAAAGAGGTGGCTCATTCCGCCCCAGAACAGTGGCTCATTCTGCCCCATATGACACTTGCAAGTTGAATCAAAATTTCACCTATTTCTGTTTTACAATTATATAAGAATCTGTTGAAAACTTAAGGTTTAATAAATAAGCTATCTAAATAACCACTGGAAAAACATCTAATATGTGATTTTGTGTGATTCTTGGGCTTTCTAAACAAATGCAAACTAGCAGATTAAAAGGAATCAAGATGATTCAAGCAGGTAGTTCAAGAAAAACCATGAGAAATAATTAATATGTTTACACCTGAATTCAGTAGTGATTACCTCCTTCATGAGTTCTTGATTGAAGACAATTTGACCAAGATTGGGATAAACTTCTTCATTTTTGTGTGTAAATTTTGAAATATGTTGACCATTTGACCAATGTAATTTTAGAAGAAATAAATATAGATATCAATTTTTGCCTGAAATTATTTATTCGAAATCAGATAAAGAAACATCATAGACTGATTTCATATTCCAGGAATTACTGGCATTCAAAAAGCCTAGCCTGGAAAGTAGAAGTTGGTTAAAACGACGCCACAGCAGAAAAGCATACATTGCAAGTACTTCCACACACTTGTGGAAATAATAAGGACTTGTGCACTCGAAGAAGAAAATGCAATATGATTTAAAACAGATTAGCAAAAATCATACTTTTAACAAATTTCTAATTGAAATGTTAAAAGTTCTGATAAATTTTGCATTAAATGCTTATATCCTAGGAAAGTACTGGACCAGTACTGGCTGGTAATGCTCCGCAGTACTGGCGTCCGGATTTGGTGCGGTAATGCACACCAGTACTGGTTCTGTACTGGCAAACCGATGGCGTACGAAAAAGCCGGAGTTGATTTTAAAAATTATAAAAAATCATTCAATTATTTTTAGGAACATCCATTCATCATCATACAAGTGCATATCGTCCGAATATTATTTATAATTACAAAAGTGTAAATTTCAAAGTTTTTACTTAATTTTAACACCCACTATTGCTATACTCTAAAGACATAACAAAGAAGGTATTAAAAAAATACCCAGCTGAAAATTCCTGTACAGGAACCTCGAAGGATCCTGTACACTGTACATGTTCCTGTACACGAACCTGCACGCGAACCTGTACAGGTAATCTTGACGGTTCCTGTGCAGGAATTTGGCGAAGGAAACTGTACATGATCCTGCAAAGGAACCTGCACCGACAAAGGAACCTTTGAATTATCCTGTACAGGTGCCTGTACAGAAACGTGTATAGGATCCTTTACAGAAAGCCGTCGAAAGAACCTTTGGAAGGATCCTGTACAGAAACACGTATAGGGTCCTTTACAGAAAGCCATTGCGAAAACTGATGTCGCTTACAGCTATAAACTTACCTTCCTTTTTATTCCCTTGAAGAACCAACTCACTATCGAGAGAGCCAAGCCACCAGCGAACCCTCGCGGATTAGTTCCTATGCAGGTTCATGTATAGGATCCTGAACATGTTTCTGTACATGAACCCACACCTCAATTGACTCTGTGAAGGAACCTGTACAGGACCATTCAAGGGTTAGCTTGTATACAGGTTCCTTTGCAGGATCATGTACAGTTTCCTTCGCCAAATTCATGCACAGGAACCGTCAAGATTACCTGTACAGGTTGGTGTGCAGTTTCGTGTACAGGAAAATGTGCAGGATCCTCCAAGGTTCCTGTACAGGAATTTTGAGCAGGGTAAATAATAATTGATTGCGAGTATTTTGTCTACAAATGTTAATGGTCCTGCTTAGAATAAATACATATATGTATTACATTTTTTTAAATTATATTACAAATGAAATTTCTAACGCTACGGGGTTTCGAACCTACATCTATATCTGAATCTATCGCCTAGCAGTTGGTAATCTTAACCATTACTCTATAGTCTATATCTACAGAATTGGAAGTCAGTCAAAAAACTATCCTCATAAGCCCCAGCTCAAAAAAGTTAAAAAAAAACAATTTTTCAACTCTTTTATTTCATTAATTTTTTCATTATTATAAGGCATCATATAGATGTAAAATAAGTGAACTGTTAACGGAAATATAAATAGAATAATTTTTAAATAAATAATTTGAATCGATTACAATTTTTCTTAGTGTAATATTTTCTTTTTTAGCGTTTTAGACCATTTTACAACTTTTGATAATGACATAAAATGTCATTTTTAATGAGCATTTAAAATTTGTATCGACGGAACTTAGAAATTTTATCGCGTACTGTGACAATTTTTTTAATAATAAATTTTGTAAACTTTCGTGTAACGTTTTGTTTTTTAGGTGTTTTAGATTATTTTACAACGATTAAGAATTACATCAAATGTAGTTTTTCTGATTGTTTTCGCGATATTTGTATTTATAGTTTTTCGAAATTTTAGAACACATGAACCATATTTTTAAACGTACTTTTTTCATTTTTTAAATATTTTTACCATCAGCCTAGTACTGCCCCGATCGTGGTGCCAACAGTCCGCCAGTACTGGTCGAATTGCCAATTATCCTAACTGGTGACCAGTACTAGGCCAGTACTGTGCCGGTGGTGAACTCCGGCAGACTACTGAATTCGTGAGATTTCATAATAATAATATACCATTAAACCATTTCCCTTTCAGGGTAGGCGTGACACTACCCGATTCGGGTAGTGTTTCTAGGTTTTTCTTATAGTTATAAATAACTACAAGTGTGGGCTCACCACACCCACGATGTGCCAACAGCACTCATGTCAGTATTCTTGAATGGTCACCCATCCAAGTACTAACCGCGTCCAACGCTGCTTAACTTCAGTGATCTGACGAGAACTGGGTTTTTCAGCGTGGTATGGCCGTTGGCCATAATTTAAGAATAATAAGATAATAATAAGAATAATTTAAGAAATTTCCGTTTTAAGACAATTTTCTGAAAAGGAAAGGGTAAATTGGAATTTGGAAGAGTTTAAGAGTAAAATCAATGAAAATTGAACTGAATTCAAAATAAATTCATATGATATCTGAAGGTAAGGAGTTCCAAAATATTCAAAGTGACTTCTATGGAATTGGATATAATGCACTCTCTAAATCTGAATCAGCGTTAAATATACAGCTGAATTCAATGCATTTGAGTTCAGTAGAGCTGAATATCATTGAAGCTGAATTCAACGGAATTAGATTAAAAACAAGGTCAAATCAAAGGTTCAACGAATTGCAAAGCACTGGGCATTTCTTTAATTGCGGGATCCTTTCTTGGGTGTTTTCATATTGTTAAATTTGCTAACTTCAAATTGAAAAATGATACCAGATAGCAAACTAAAAGGTCCTGGAAGCTAGAATTACAACATTGTCATATCGATATGGGCACTATGCGATAATTTAGTGGTAATTTATGGTGCAGAATAAGAAATGTTGTGTCCGGTAATTTTGGTTAAAAACATGTTCTAATCATCTATGGCTGGGGTTGAAATAAAAGAGGGTATTTGAAAATAATAAAATTAGTTTCATTCGAACTTGAAAAATTATAACGTTGATTACCTTTGTAAGTAGCGGGCCAGAGCTCGAATGGCGAGCGCCCTTCGCGTCGCCTCTTTTTAAACCTCGCCCAAGTATCGCCCCTCCTATCGTTCATTCCATGATCCAATTCACACCAGGTCTAGCCACGCGCAAGTAAAAAAAATTGCAGCCAATCAGCAACGATACCAGCTACACCGCCATATTGAATAAATGTACAGCTGGCGGCTTTGTTGAATGGTAACCAACATGGCCGCGGAGCTGGTATGCGCGATTTGGACGAAAATGGGACGTTGTTTGGCTGGACCATGAGTGAATTGGATCATGGTTCATTCTCCGGGGAAACCCCGGCAACTCCGCTCTACATCTCCGAATCACCGCTCTTGGTTTCTCGCGCAGCCTTCCGGCCCGGGTTCTGACCTTTGCTAGAGGGTTTTCTTTGAACCATCATTTTTACTGCTTTCGAAAATCCCGGACCCCCCGCCCGAAAAATCACCCTCACGAAATTACAGCTTTCGAAAACCAAGTTTTCTCGGCACGGCACGGTGGCTCTCGTGAGAATGATCTTCCCAGATTACGGGAAATCTCGGATTTTCCCGGCACAGCACGGCATATTTCACGGCGACGGTTCAGAGTGCGATTTTTTCACGCCGCTCTTACGACGCTCTGGCATCGCTTAACATTTTAATTGTGAAAGAAAGTTATAAAATAAATTATTATTCGCCGCAGATACAGGCGTCGAGAATTTTCTCGAATCTCGTCGACTTTATTCGGGAAGTTTCGCAGCTCGGTACTTGTTCGCGGAACATCAAGACACGCTCTCGGTTGCCGCAGCGGCAACCTTTTTTGGCGTCCTCGGCTTTGTCGGGCGGCTCGATCACACCTTATCGCCGGGCTTGTTTGAAATTTACGACTCGATTTGCACTAATCGGTCGCCAGTTGTTTCTTTTACTTGCTATTCTTAACCTATATTCATTACAAAGACGCCGTATCGCTTACTTCCTCATTACAATCATTGAAATATGAAATTATTATTTGCGCTCGCTACATTCTCCTCCCCGTACAAAATTAGCTTAATTTTGTACCTCATCCACACCTAGGAGCTTTACAAGTTTGCGAGTGGGACGCATCATCGTTCTCATCGTAGTGCGTATCTCAACCATTCTTACCGTGCTATCTGCGCCGCGAAAAACTCGCGTGATCGTTCCTTTCCGCCAGGCGTTACGCGGCGCTTGCAAATCTACAATTAACACCACATCCCCGATCTTCAAAGGATTTTCGGCATGTGTTCATTTTTGTCTAGAAATCAAATTTGGCAAATACTCGCGTATCCAACGCTTCCAGAAAGCGTCAGCAAAGCTTTGCGCTAATTTAAATTGTTTCCTCAAGCAAATATTTTTTGCATCGTATTTGCCCAATTTGAGCTCTCGGGACGATGACCCTATCAAAAAATGGTTGGGAGTAAGTGCCTCTTCATCTCGCGGGTCTAAAGATACGTGCATCAGTGGTCGCGAGTTGAAGGAATGTTCGACTTTCGCAAGAACTGTAAGCAAATCCTTTTCGCTAGGCGCCTGCTCATGCAATATGGCATGTAATGAAGTTTGGACGGCACGGATCAATCTCTCCCAAGCGCCACCCATGTGTGGAGCATCGGGCGGATTGAAACGCCATTCTATGCGCCTAGTTAAAGCCGTTTCGCCAATTCTGGCATTATGGATTGCCGCAATTTCATTTTTTAATTCGTTAGTCGCTCCTCGGAAATTAGTTCCGTTGTCGCTATAAACAATTAACGGCGCGCCTCTTCGAGCGGCTAACCTCTGTAATGCCACAATTGCACAACTCGTAATCAAACTATGCGCGAGTTCGAAATGTATCGCCCTAGTCGTGAGGCAGGTGAACAGTACTCCCCACCGTTTTCTCTGCGTCTTCCTATCTTTACTTCCATCGGTCCGAAATAGTCAACACCACAGTGACTGAAGGGTCTCGCTTGAAACGCGACACGACCAGCCGGCAACGCGGACATCAAAGGGTTTTGCGGCTTGCCTCTACGTAATCGACATACTATACACTTGCTTATCAACGAACGCAAACAATTCCTGAGTCCGCCAATATAATACTTTTGGCGCAGTTCATTCATCACTGTCTCTTTACTGCCATGATAATATCGCCGGTGATAGTCAGCCACAAGCATTTTAGTAGCAAAGTGTCTACAATCGAGCATCACCGGTCAATTTTTAAAAGCTTCTGAGTGTGCCAAAGTCGCTCTTTCATTTGCTCTTAAAATACCGCATTCATCTAAGTAAGGTCTCAAATTTTCTATTTTACTATTTTTGTTAACTTCTTTGCCATTCGTCAAAGTGCGGAAATCAAACGCAAAGCATTCGTTCTGGATTACACGGTACCAGTAGTTTTCGCATTTTTGAAGTTTTTTCCACCGGGGTACTTTCATGCGTGTAGTCTTTACTTACGCGTTTTCTTTGCCTGCCGCGTTTTGGCCTAAAATCTTTATTTTTGCGATAACCTTGCCAGTGGTCGAATACTTTACGCGCTCGTCGCGCATACACTAGAAGTCCCCCCCATCCTAGCAGCCTTATCGCCAGCGGTAGTTCGGTCGGTGTTGTTGTTGTTGTCGTGAGCGCGAAAGCCCTCTTCAATTCCAAATTATCTATAGAGGCCTTTTCCTCCTTTTTAAGCGTTTTCTCGACAGGCCACTGATTTTCAGCATGCTTCAAAAATTCCGGACCCCTAAACCAACGATCGTCACTTCGCAGGGTATTTTTCCCGCAGCGCGTCGCGTCGTCCGCAGGATTTTGAGCGAAAGGAATCCAACGCCATTCGAAAATCTGTGTAAGCTCCGCGATCTCTCCGAGTCTGTGCACGACAAACATCTGTCGCGTCCGCGGTTCAGATCTGATCCAGCAAATAACGGTCGCCAAATTCGACCAAAACACTCGCCGCGAGATTTTAATATTAAGTTTGTCTTCTACGAATTTAGCAAGCCTGGCACCGATCAGCGCGGTTTGGAGCTCTAGTCGCGGGATTGACAGAGGTTTCAAAGACGCGACTCTGCTCTTCATGAGTTCGATCATTGTCGGCGCTAAACCGTAAACTAAGCGACTGCGGCATACGCTGTAATGCTCGCGTCACAGAATACGTGTAACTCGGCTACCGAATCTTGTGTGTTTATCGGAGAGAAGCAACGCGGTACTGGGCACTCTTTTATGTCTTTCAGCTTATCAATCCACGAGAGCCACGTCGCGAATTCTTCGCCCTTATTTCCTTATCCCAATTGACACACGTCGAAAACTGACATGACAACTCGAAGAACTTCTCTTTTTGTTAGTTTTTTAATGCCATTTAAAATTTCTTGCCAAGTTTTAGCGAACTCTACGTTAAACCGTAATACGTCCACTTGCGAATCCCAAATAAGGCCCAAAACTCATTCTCCTTCCCGATCGCACAATCTGTTGGCTGTTTACATTCCATAGCTTTTTGCAGGATCATGCATTTCAAAACCGGATTCTGAATTTATATTGATAACGTCGCGAACAAGTTTCACAACTTCCGGATTGCTTTCAGTAAACCGCTGAGCATTTACGTTTTTTATATAGATTGCGTTACACGGCGAGGATTTGGCACCAAAAATTAACGTCGTCATCTCGTACACGTCGGGCTCGCGTTGTCTGTCTTCACCTCACCATAAAAATCTTTGCGCTCCTCGATCACTCTCTATCACTTTAACGCGTAAAAACATGTCGGAAATATCGGAACTGACAGCTCTTTTGAATTGCCTGAAACGAATTAATAATCCGCGTCTATTATGAACCGAATCTTATCGGGCTTATTTATGTTATATACGCCAAAGTGTGGCAAATACCAAACCCTCGGCCTCTCAATCGACAGGTTTGCTTTTACGGCGTATCCGAGATCTATAAAACGTTGCACCTCCTTGTAATACAATTGTGCATACGCAGATTCTCGATTTAGTCTTTTTTTGGTCAGCATTAACCTTGCGCGAGCAGTCCAATAACCGTCGACACTTGGTGGAATGTGAGATTTCCACAAGAGACCAGTTTCCCAAAATTTTCCTTTTTTGTGGCTCGTTTCCCGAAGGATTTTTAGAGCACGCTCTTGGCCGCTTCGTTTTCTGGTATTTATGTTCACGCCGATAGACTCAATTTAAAAATATTTTTTTATTAGATCATTGAGTGAGGTTTCTTTTTCGAGGGTTTCGTCATCACAGAGAGTAGAGGTTAAAAAAATGCCCGGATTTTGTGCAAAGCATAGATCGAAGGCACTTAATTAGCACTAAATTCCTGCAAAAAAAAGAACTTAATGTCACCGACAGTTTCCGAGTTTCACATACCGGAGTCAGCTAAAGCCAACATTACTGCTCGATTTTGGTGAAAAAAGTATCCGGATTTTGTGCACAGAAAAGATCGAGAGCACTTAATTAGCACTAAATTTCTGTGCAAATGAGAATTTAATATCACTAATAGTTTCCGAGTGTGCATTGTTTCAATTGATCCAATAAACTTAATTCTTATCAAAAAATAAAGAAGATCAAGTCTCATGCGAATCACAGAAAAAAAAGCGAAGACAAATATCGTCGTACCTCGTCGAAATTTCGAATCTATTTCAATCCACAAATGGCACATCTTTTATCAGATTGACAATTCGAACTGAAGTGAGATTTTTCTATTGTTATGTGAACGGTTTTAAGGCATTGTAT
>CAKNYM010051142.1:0-25398 GCA_932195095.1 Andricus curvator | reverse complement strand
GTAACCAGAGTTGGGCCGACTAAGGTGTTTTCAGGCTGCCATGGTCCAACCGACATTGGCAACTGACGTCGGCAGCGGGCGAAAAGCCGACTGTCGGCCTAAGTCTGGCCCAACGTTGGGCCGACCATTGGATGAACTGTGGCAGATTGGTCGGTACGACCGCAAAAATGCGGTCGGTCCAACTCTGGATACAGCAGTCGGTTAGCCACAGGTCACCTTGATGCACCCGACGGTCGGTCAAACCTTGGCCCGAGTATGAACAGATCGTCGGATAAACTCTGGTTCATTGTTTCAAAAAGACCGTGAAAGTACGGTCGGCTCGACTCTGGGAAAGAGATGGCCCGACCATCGGCATACCATTGCATTGTATAAGTCATCATCGCCCGGGGCTACGAAACCCTAAAAATTGTAATCGATTTAAATTATTTATTTTAAATTTTTTAAATTCATATTCCCGTTAACAGATAATTTATTTGACATCTACACGATGTCATATAATAATACAAAAATTAATGAGAAAAAAGAGTTAACAAAATTTTTCTTAACTGCTTTGAGCTATAGCTTATGAGGATGGTTTTTTCATTGACTTTCAATTCTTTAGGTATAGAGTAATGGGTAAGACTCCCGACTGCTAGGCGATAGATTCTGGTATAGGCGTAGGTTCGAAACCCCGTAGCGTTAGAAATTTTATTTGTAATATAATGTTTAAAAATGTAATATATGTATTCATTCTAAGCAGGACCATTAACATTTATAGTCAAAATACTCGCAATCAATTATTATTTATTTTTTGAATACCAAATTGTTGTCCAAGGTTGGGCCGACATCATCTTAATAGATGGCCCATATATGGGACCAAATGTCGGGCCGACCTTGAAAAGCCAAAGGCGGTTGATCGTTATCATTTAGCTGGTTGGCCCGACCAGTGGCGCACAAAGTTGGACCGACCGTCCGACGGTTGGTCCGACCGTGGGCCGACGGTCAATTCGCACGTGGGTAGGGGAGTGTCCCCGGTTGTTCAGCAGCCCCGATTATGCAGCACCCTTCATTATCGACGTGTTTATTAACTTATCGATGCGAAAATACTGTCAACTTCTAGTGTTATTGAGCGTAGTTTTTGAATTAACACCGAACCGATAACACCTATTGGCATAGTTTTTCTGAACACCACAAAACACTGTGTAAAAGAAATCTGAAAAAGTTTTTTTGTATTTTTTTGAAATTTTGTTTGTTTGAAGTATCGAGCAAAAAAGGAGAGTTAGTGCCTGGTTACACCGTCGAACCTACCTTAGGCTCGCCGGTGTAACCAGGATCAGTAATACCTATCAATATTCTGCCGTCCTGATGAATAAACTGTACAACTGCATTTTTATCAAAAATGAGTTTTTTATATGGTTGGATTCGTAATGAAAAGACGAATTTAACTATGCTAATCATTATTATAAATTGTAATTAAATCTCGAGATAATTAGGTCTCAATTAGCATATCTACAGCGATTTTCGAGAATTCCTGATGAAGAAACAATACATCTGCAGAAATTCTAGCATATCTACACGAATTTCAGGATTTGGGATAGTGCTGCGTGGTGCTGACCCCTCAGATCCTGATAAAAGAAACACATCTGCGCAGATGCGTTTTTGCTCATGAGGATCCTCCCGTCATGAGGATCCTTCAGTCCGATTTCCTGAAATCGAATAGCACAAGTACATGTCAAATTTCTTCACCCGGATTCGAGGGTAACTTTGAGGCACCGATCCTTCTTTTCAATAGCACATCTGCATTTTTCATTTGTGAAGCAAAAATGATTCTAGTTAATTATTGATATAATAATTATATTAATTATCTGAAATCATCATAGAAATATAATTATTATTATTATTATAATTTTACTCCTTCATCAATTTTTGAAAAATTTGTAGTTGTTAAGTTTCTCCAGCAGGAAACTCGGGGGTTCTTGAAGGCATTAGTCATTAGTTTCCTGTTTTCGGCAGCACAACTGCTTTATTAGTAAGGATTCTCGGTGACTTTGTGCATTAATATCTAGCATATCTACAGTTTTGCATATAAATAATTGGAATTCGCCATTTTTTTTTTGGTTTTAATGAATAGAGCATGCCCGATTTACCCAAGAACAGTAATTTTTTTTCAAAAAGTCTCATACGTTAAGAGGTACAGATGCAAACGCGTTTTATTGAATATCTCGGTTCTTCTCAAATGCAGTTGTATAGTTTCTTCATCAGGACGGCAGTATGAACTTTAGTTTTTCACCTGTATTTCATCATACAAAATGAATTTCGGTGAAATAATTAGCTAAAAAAAATTGTAAAGTCAATCGAAAAATGGCGTCAAACCCGGTTGTGCAGCAGCCATATCCACGGTTATGCAGCACCCAGAAAATTCATTCTTTTGACTTTTTTATGATCAAATATCGCCATTATTGTTACATCCAATTGTTTTAAATACCATCTAATTGATTTTTTCGGTATATTTTGGTATTTTTAGAAAATATTTCTTGGAATGTAGTGTTTTAAACAGCATTTAATTGATTTTTGGTGTGATAAAAATGATGAAAGAGAAGGATAATTTGGCATTTAATTCCATGTGCCGACTTGTTAAGGGCTTGTACAATAATGAAATGATCGCTAATTTTGAATTTCTATTGGTTTTACTTTCTATTTTTGCAATTTCAGTTGATTTTTTGAAGTGATGCACAGCCGGGGACAAACTTTTGTTTAACCAAAAAAGCTATCTTCCAAAAATTTTCCATAATTTTTCTGTTTTAAATGAAATCAATATACTTTCTACAGAAAGAGTTAGATATTGACATTAGTTTTACAACGGTATCTCGACCATAAAAATTGGATGATCCGATCAAAAGTTATGGGCAAAAAGCAAAACCTGCTGCACAATCGGGGACACTCCCCTACCTTAAAATCATTCAACTTAAAAGTTATAATTAAATCTTATTTTTTGACGAATTCTGAACAATGTATCTGAAACACGGAATTATTTTTAACATACCATCGCGTTTAACTTATAGATTATCAAAAAGCTGCCTTTTTCCTATTTTCAGTTAATGGGAAACTCCGTGGTCTTTGAAGCAGGGGTTAATAACCGATTTGGCTAAAATTTGGAGATAATTTTTTTGGTGATTTGATCATAATTCAGGGAGTAGAGCCCACTGTCAGAAATAATGGTCGCTGATTTAAATTACACTTGTTTACAGTAATTTTGTACATTTAGTGCCGCTATATTTTCTAATGCATTTTGGCCTGCTTAACTTGAAAATCGCATTGAAAATTTTTTATGGATTGGTTTTCGAAATATGAATTTTGAAAAAAAAATTAAATGATTTCATTCTGTGAACCATATCTCAACTTAGAAATGACAATCTGGTTGCAAAAGGTATCAAGGTAAAGATCGTCGTTTTAATGCGATTTTTAAGTTTAGCACACCGAAAAAAACGATATTCTAATTTTAAGAATTCCCCACTAAGTTCCCCACCAATTCTCAGGATAAATCGCATGTGCACATATCTAACTCTATCTCTTTCTCTTCGCAGAGAACGTTAAAGTGAGAAAAGTTTGATGTCCCACGTCAACGAATAAATAATGTAGAGAGGTTATGTCTCGGTGTGGCACGCCGCGCCGGTATTCAACCTCAAAGTGACATCAGACCTTTCTCACTCTAACATTTTGTGTAAAGAGAAGGAGATGGATGTGCGCACGCGATTTATCCTTAGAATTGGTTGTATTTCTTCGAGCTTGTCACTTATTACGAATTCGAAAAACTGATCGAAAAGCACGTCGCACAAAACATCAAAAGAAATGATTGAACAGAGCAAGGCGCATTTTCCTTTGCGCATTTCTTCTTTCCGCACTCATATTCTCATTTTAAGAATATTTTCTCCCTTTGGTTAGAAGATACTCCTAAATTAAGAATCTTGCTTACTTCATTAAGAATATTACTAAGAATGTGCCTGTAAGAATATGAGTCTTAATATTAGAATATCGTTTCTTCGGTGCAGGACAAAATGCATTGGAAAAATATAGCGTCACTAAGTGCACACATTTTTTTTTTGATTTGTGGACTAGTGTTATACAATGTATGGAAATGACTTTACACACATGCCAATTAAATTTAATATACACGTGTATATAAAATGTAATATACAATTTTTAAATATACAATGCATAATAAATCTAATATGAACATATTAATTTAATATAGGAGTACCGTTCAGGAATATGAAGACACCTAAAAAACTAGCGATTGAAAACATGCACTTACTACTTGCAGGATATCTCCGCAATAAAAAAAATGGAATAATTTCTGAAAGAAGCATTGGAAGGCATTGGAAGGTCTAATTTCTAGTTTTTAACAATATTCATGATTCCAATTCAACTCCTGGCAAAATGTAGGGAAATAATGGTAAAAATTTGAAAGTCGCGCAAAATTAAAAATTAAAAATATGCAAGTCAAATATCGCTCGGTCGAGCGGTGCTTGATCTTATGTCTTTTGTCAATGCACGGAACATAGTGACAAAATACTGCAATCGCCGCTCGTCCGTGCGATTTTCGCCTTTCACACCCCTCTAAATTCTTTATAATAATTCGAGAACTAGTAGATATTTTTACAGTTTCTTAGGCTCATTTTAAAAAGAAGATTTCAAGGTTTATTTGGCGTGACTTTCAAATATTTACCATAATTTCCCTAAATTTTGCCAGAAGTTAAAGTTGAATCTTGAAAATTTCCGCATGCATGTTTTTCATTGCCAGTTTTTTAGGGGCTGTTCAAATAATACATAACGGTTTTAGGGGGGAGGTGGTATTCACCTCGAGCGATACGCTAATGATAAAGTTACATACACGTGCTATAGAGAAAGTGTCACTCAAAAGTTTTTCTCAAGCCTATCTATTCACGCAATACTAGCCTGGCGCTACACTGGCGCTGTCTAGTTTTGCTACGTATTTGATTCAAACCTTTCTGCTGTTTAGTCCCAGTCTTGGCGCTATCTGGGAGTTCGTTACGTATTTGAATATGTAAAGACTGTCCAGATTTTAGCTAGTTTCTAGACAGAATCACGGGTTGAACTTAAACGAAAATTACATAAGTTACATAAAAAATCGACATCCGACGTATGTACAAGATTTGCGGAAACTCATTTTTTTCATTTTGTTGTGTACAAAAACTTTTTTTTATATTTTTAATTAACTGCAAAATCTATATATTAGACTTTTATGTGATAACAAATAATTATATTATATGATTATTAATTATTTTCTATCAAAATAGACGATCTTTCTAGAAACTAGTCGAGCCGAGCGTTACATCCCAGTCTAGCCACTGTACAGTCAGTCATCCTGTAGCGCGCCAGTGTCGACTCAAGGCGGACTAGACAGAAACAGTACAGCGCCACGAAATTTTTCCACACGGGGCTTAGGTGTCCTCATACTAATAGACGGTACTGTACATGAGTACATATTATATTTAATATATTTTTTAAATAGAAAATTAATAAGAAAATTCCATCAAGTATAAAAAATAAGAACTATCTCAGTGGACACCCATTTCTTAGCATTTAAAATGTGTTAATTTTTGATTATCAATTTGATGAATTCTGAATAAAAACTTTTTTCTCTCAAAAAGGTTGAGAGCAGTCTGAAGTCGTTTTATCAATTTAAAAAAAATTAAACTATTCTAAAAACAGTTCAAATTGTAATTTTTTACTTCAATTTTAAATAACATCTGAAATAAGAATTTTTTTCATCGTTCTTGTGTATAACATTAAGCCATTTCCCTTTCAGGGTAGGCGTGACACTACCCGATTCGGGTAGTGTTTCTAGGTGGATAGTTTTCTTGTAGTTATAAATAACTACAAGTTTGGGCTCACCACACCCATAATTCGTTCTTGTGCTCATTTCTGTACAATCGCAATAGCTTATCAGCATAATTATACACATTCTTCTTTGCATATGGTAAAAAAAATTAAAGTTAAAGTTAGAAGAACATTTCTTTATAAATTTAAATATTTTTTTTCTGATGAGAAACAAATGCTAATAAGTGTCTCTGATTCTATAAAAGTTTATTTTTTTAATCAGTCCAGGCAGGCGGAGAAGTTATACATAGTGATAAATATCCCACATAGCACACGTCCCGAAAAAAACCAGGTCTGTCCAAGGTTTAGACCTATGCTTTTTCCGAAAGAACCTGGGACAGACCTGGTTTTTTCGGGAACTGTGCTATGTGGGTATTATGTATATAATTTTCAGAATTTAAGAAAACATTACAATTTGCACTATCTTTTGAAAAGTTTCTTAAAAAATTGACAAAATAACATCCTAGAACTGCTGGCACCCGCAGTTTCGCAGTGAGTGAGGAGCCTGCGGGGTCGAGAAACGGTTGCTCAACGTTGCGTAACCACCAGCAGTGTAGCGACAAAGGGGCAGTGAACGGTAACTCACGCGCTCCTAGTGCCTAATAGGTTCCACGCCCCTGACTGTTTACGTTTGGATTCCCCCGATTGAGGATTGAAGCCAATGCAAACCATATCCGAAACCGTTGTTCATTTGGGATTTGAGTGTACATCAAAAAGTTCTACCAACACGAAAAAAAAGAACCTTATATTTTACTGAAAACCAAGTTAAATCTACTGATCTTCCAAGTACGTATATGGACAACACGACAGTTCAGTAAATTGTACAATTATAGGCAACTAAATATGACTATCATTGATGGTTGCCAGTACCGATTCTCAAGTGCTGCTGACCTGCGGATCAGTAGATTTTACCGATCCAGTCGCTATTCTGCACTGTTCCTCGATGCTGCAATTACGAATTATCATGGTATTTTGACGGCTAATATAAACAGATCTAACTTATGTTAACGGTACAGACTATAGTTTGGACGGCTCTATAAATTGTAAAAAAATATTGCTAAAAAATAATTCATAAATAAACACACGGTTAATTCTGAGATATATTTTCGGATATACTTATAATTAATCGGTATTTGTAAGTTACAACGCTTATAATACAATTAAAATTTCGCACGCAATCGGGGGGATTCGAACGCATAAACCTAAACACGCAAGTCGATTATCTTAACCACTACACTATTACACGAGTTGCGATCTGTGAAATAATTCCGAAATGCATTTGTAACTGAGGTGGCCACCTCGGTAACTAATTTTGAATACGCGTCCATGCCATCGCGGCACACGAGAAAAGTTCTCGCATTTACCTCATATCCATACAAGTTAGCTGGAACAGTTGCGGAAGGCAAACACGTCTTGCTCCAATAAACTCTCAACCGTGCGCGATCTGTGAATAAGATGTGTCATCCAAAATTGTGTTATTTATTATAAAACCCCTTCATTGCTAAGTGGGAATATGGAGTAATGTGACGACTGTCACAGAAAATTTTTATGAATTAAATTAAAAAATTTTAATTTTAATTTTTAAATTTATCAATTTCTGACATTTATTTTCAAAAATAAATGTTTTTTAGGTGATGCAAACCATCCATTGCCGATGGCGTCATGAATTCGTCCGGTGGTCCGCGCGGATAGGTTGCGTTGTTGACGCCTCTGAGGGCGAGCTAAACAAGCTATTCGGATCGGTAGCATGTACCGATCCTTCTGTCCTGTTCACTGCATAACTATTGTCATCTCGGTTCAGTGGATTTTACATATCTTACCGTATTTAATACTAGGGAATAGATGTTTATTTTACTAAAGGATTACCGTTAAATTCACCCAAACTTCACTGTGACATTTACGAAATGCTAAGTACATTTTCACCCCTTCATTAAGAGCAGTTTTTACTGTTACGGTTACAAGAAACACTTTAAATTTCTTGATTAGTAAATATTACATTTCTTCTTTCTGCGTGAATCTGACTGCTGAGATACAAAAGTGCTTCATAACTAGGTGGAATATCTTGGCAATGAACTACTGTAGCTGATTATTTTGATTATAGAGTGAAGCAATGAGATAAAATTATAAGTCGCTATCAATAATAAGATCTATCTATTTCAGGTGCACATATTGTACAAAGTCCGAGGTAACACGACGTGCACGTATGTTTCGACAATTTAAAAAAGGAAAACTATTGTCTACAGAATAATGTTCATGAATAAGATTGACAATGAAATTATAAATTAACGTATGTATAAAAATACATAAAAAAATACACAATGGAAAAATATCTGATATACAAGCGAATATTTATTTAATTATTGTGAATGTAATCATTAGAAGAAAAAATAAGTTAACGAGTCCGAAAGTTGAAGATTACTACACTGGGACTCCTATTTACCGGAACCTGATATACAGGGTGAGATGGTCCAAGGGACGAGAGAGAGGCGCTTGCAAGGTCAGCGGAGTTTCGCAGTTCACGGTTCGGCACTATACAAAGCCACAAGCAAGAAGGAGAAGAATGGTTCGGAGAACTACGATTCGCCGTGAAGACCAGTGAGAGTACCCACGAAACCCCCGGTAAATCGGAGTCCCAGTGTACTTGACAATTAAAAAACTTGGTAAATAATGTTATTTGAAATGTGTCTTAAATTATTATAAGGTATTATTCATAATTTACTTCTGAAAAATACCAAGTATAATAATTTGAATTTTTAAATAAATATTTACCCCATTCACGTTTTGTGTGGCCCAGAATAGTTCTGTTTTTCGGGTTGTAGAGGGAATCTAAGAAGATCTGCCGCTTAGTCCTAGTATCTGGTTGACGCATATAATGGAAATTGTAAACAGGATCTGGCACCTGTTTCCCGGGTATACTCATCTTTGTGGCACTAATTCCCACTAAAACTGAATACGTGGCTCAACGAGACGGAGGTCCAGCGCGAAAGTACTAAGTAGGTACGGGACTCGACTCAGGAGTATCGAATCTAACTTAGGAAGATCGGGAGGGGCCAATGTGACGGAGGATCTTGATTAGATACAATGTACTTTTGAAGCGTTCCATTATAGTGCGCTTAATAATTTAATAACACGCCAAAAATTCGACCTTACGTTTTTGGAGAGCGATCCCTCTCAATTTGTTCGTTTTGCGGAAAAAGGAATTCCCTTTTTTTTTTAAACGGTTAACATTAACCCGTGATTTTGAAATTGTTTTTTGATTTAACACTTGTTAATAATTTTTTGTACATTGGAGTTTAGCCGCCTCTTGAGGAGTGTTCGTGGAATAATTTCTACCCAATAACTTTAAATTTTGAACCTACAAATCCCCTTTTACTGAGCCCGGAAAATGCCATTGAAAAAATTTAAATAGCAGTTTTATGTAAAATTTATGCTGAAGACGGTATTTTTGGAATTTTTTGACATCAATTATTTTTATTCGATAAATGTTAAGTTCCCTAGCACGTATTAACTTATTTCGAATTGTTTAAACAATTATTATTTTTCAGACTATTTTCCCCCTGCAAATTGTGAAAAGTTATTATTTTTTGGGATACATAAGTAATACCATATAAAAACATAAAAAAACCGGAAAAGGCCTTCACTACATTAATATTCTAAGATACCGGAAAAAAAATGAAAGCACATAACTAATACAGTTGATGAATGTTAAGAGTAATAAATTATTTTGTCAAGGATGTTTAGCAATTATTTAAACTTCAGTTAGAGTGATAAGAACGTGATTAAATAACTCAAAAGTAGTTAAAAATACTCGGAAACTTGCCACCCATCGAAGAAAAATAATTCATATAGAAAAAATTCCAAGAAATACCGTCTTTAGCATGAATTTGACATAAAACAACGATTTTGCATTTTTTAGAGAATTTCTGAGGCACAATGGAAGAAGATTGTGAGGCGGGGGGGGGGGGGGGGGGGTAGCATTAAAAGTTATTTTATGAAAATTATTCCGTAAACATTCCTTAAGAAGTGAGTGAACTTTAATTTACAAAAAGTTAGTAACAAGTACTCCTTTTTTTTATATTTTCGAAAACTAAAATTTTTCCTTCTGAAACGCCATGCTAATTTCAAAAGCATGCGGGCTCCACGGGTTAATGTTGACCGATTTGAAATAGAAATGCAGGGAATTCATTTTTCTGAAAAACGAAAAAGTAGGGGGAGGGGCGACCATCAAAAATAGAATTATTACATGTATAACTTATAGTTAGGCTCACGACAATAGTTCTATCGTCTGAATTCTTGGATAAATATGTAATTAATAAAAAATTTCTCTCTCTAGGGATTGCGAGACCTTGTAGTTGGTGGGAGGGCTTACGGGTCTTATCGGATTATAGATCTGGATAGGTGAACCAGAGAGGCTGCATCGCGAGGTGTAGCTACTCTGGGGAACTGACAAACTCTGGTAAGTGGCACCTAAACTAAGGAGCGATCCTTCCAGGGGGTAATGGCAAAGCCTCCTAGAATATCGAGGGCGCGAGTTCTCATGCTCCCAAGCTACGATGTGATCGCCGTGTCAAGGGCTGAATGGTACCAGGGTTAACAAATCCTTGAACATCTCGGCCTGCCCCCCTCAGTAGAGGTGGACAGGCAGGGGTCTCAAAGGAGGTGCCTTAACGGGGACTTTGGGATACCAGGTCGAATCCCATAGTATGTAGACCCGCCCCCTGCAAGCGGGGCTCTGCAAGGGGTGTTTCTAATTTCCCTAGCTTCTCGTGGGACAATTGAATGAAACACGAAAAACAAAAACAATGAGGGACCCGTTCCGGGACCCTCTTCTAACCCACCGCTAGTGGTGGAAGGCTCCTCAGGGGGCAGTCTACCACGAGCGGTGCGAACTTCTGGATCCCTTGCGGCTCTGGACTACCGAACCTATCTAGGGGCCCTGAATGAGCCTTTCAGTGGCTGAGACGGGAATCCCCATGATGCAGATTATTCTGCACCACGGCAAAGGCGCCTCGCCGGTTCTAGCCAGGCGCTTGTCAGTGGTGCAGGCAGGAATTGCCCTAATCCAAGCACCCTGGTTATACAGGGAAAGGATAAGTGGCTTGTCATATTGTGGCTCCGTATATGAGGGGCCACGAGAAAAAGCGCCAAGGGCATGCATAGCCGTCAAGGGTATGGATGCGATCTTGGTGCCTAAGTTCTGCTCCAGAGATCTCACCATTATCAAGGTGAGACTCAGGGGCAGTAGTGGAGAAAGGCTAGAGGTATTTATTGCCTCAGAGTATTTCCCGGGCGATGCTGAGGGATCCCCGCCTCCCAGAGAGGTGGAGGCTCTAATTCGGCACTGTCAAGAGAACAAGATTCCTTTGCTGTTGGGCTGTGAGGCAAACTCTCACCACATGGTGTGGGGAAGCAGAAATATCAATGACAGAGGGAGAGATTTGATTGAATACCTAGCGGGCACAGAGCTGGAGATTCTGAATCAGGGTGATACTACCACATTCCAGACTAAAAACAGGAGTGAGGTTCTCGATTTGACTCCATAGGGTGATGGGCTGGAGAGTTTCCGATGAGGAGTCTCTCTCGGACCACAGATATATCGTGTTTCGATTAGCCCTAGGAAAACCGGTGGTTTCCAACATCAGAAACCCCAGAAACACACTTTGGGACTCATATAAAGAGGAACTCAAAGGAAGGCTTGCGGAATTCCCCACAAGCTATGGTACCATTGATGAGTTAGAGCACGCCGCGGATTTTCTGCGAAGGACTCTGACTACATCATATGAGAATAATTGCCCTACAAGCACAATTAAGTCTAGAAAGGGAGCAGAATGGTGGAATACCCACCTGGAGAGTCTCCCTAAAAAGACAAGAATTTTCTGCAATAGGGCAAATAGAACTAAATTGCCTTCAGACTGGGACATCTATAAGACGGCCCAGCATGAATATAATAAAAGTATAAGAAAGTATAAACAGGAGGATTGGAGGGGCTTCTGTGAGGAATCGAAAGACATTCCGGAAACAGCGAGGCTCCACAAGATCCTGGCGAAGAATCCGGATACAAATTTGTTAAAAAAATTGCTCTTAAAAATAATAACTGTCGATTGTCATTGAAATATCCCTAAAGGTCTCTAAATTAGTTGATAACATTTGATTACGTTGAAAGAATCAAGCTAGTACGTCGGAAAATAGCCCACCAGTGCATTTGTTGATTAAGTTTATTTAAATAAGCATCAATTGTTATTAACTGACTAAATATGATAACTAGGTGTCATTGCCGAGTAATTTTTGGTCGATTTCGTAAGAAAAACTTTATTTATTACATCATAAATAGCTGCTGTCGATAATCGCTTATAAAATTAGTTTATAAAATAAGAAAAGATTCAAACACTTTCATGATTTCAATATGAAAACTCTTTTTGTCTATAAATTGTTAAGATTTAGTGCGAATACTGTGACGAATCGCAGCTAATCCCCGTGAAACTATTTTCGTGCAATTATTCCTATTTTAGTTTTCAAATTCCGCGCAATGGGAACCGAATTATTTCTAGGGCCTAATGATATTGATAATTTATTTGGAAAATATTATGCGTATTAAAAATGAAGTGAATTTTTTTAATAATTATCACTAATTGTTTTGAAATATAATATAATTTTCCAATCTAACTTTAAAGGCATAAATTCAGCATTTGATGTTCTTTAGGAGTATATATTTGTTTCTTCTGAATCAAAAATTCGATTTTTGATAACGTTTTTTGACTCTTCTGAAAAATCGTTAAAATTGCGCTTGATCTATTATGGAGATAAACCCATCAATTTTATTCATTCTCGATTGTCCAGGCGCGAACGTAACAAAAATTTTAGCGTAGACAAAAACGAATCAAGAGTTTAGTTGGAGTTGAACCGAATCGAAATATAAGTGCGGGCAAAAATGGATCAGCCCACGCACTATGAAATCGTATTTGCTCGTAGCGCGTGGGCTAATTCGTTCTTCCGCTGAGAAATAATCAACCCACTTTCGCTCCGACTCTTTTTTTAGATCGCTTTTGCTATCAGCCCCTCAATATAAATGATGAGTTTTTTGCTTGTTATATTAAATATGGTTGGATCTCAGTAGTGCCCGGTAACAATCGTGTCCCAATTTTTTTTGTTAGTAAAATTACTATTAAAATCAATTTAGTGATATTTAATATTGATTTACTCCTATTTATTCTGATATCTATATTAAACCTAGATTTCGTTATATTCGCTCAAAGATTATAAAGAAAAGGAAACATAATAAAGAATTTTTGTGTGATAGTTTAAGCAATTAAATATACCTTAACTAATTTAAATAATGATTTTATTTTGTTAACTAGGGTACATAATTAATTAGTGCTACTAAATATTGAATAGTGTCGATTACTAGTCTATTATTTGTTGGCGAACCGAGAAAAGATCTACCTCAGCCCGGATTTGAACCGGAAATTCCACTATACACGACCGAGGCTGTGGTAGATCATTTTTGTTTCTCATACTTACACATATACCACTGGTTACGCGGGTCTGCATCTCTTTACCTTGTGAAACTATGTTAACGAATACTTCAGTCTGAAGAATTTTCACCGAATCAGAATTTAAATTGAAACAATGATGTTATTTTGTCGACAAGGGGAATAATTTTTTCTCGTTCCTCCAACAAATAATACACCAGTAATCAACACTATTTAATATTTAAAATCAAAATTAAACCTTAATTAATGTTTAATGTTAGTAATTAGAAGGTTTTTTAAGGAATGCTACTACGTTAAACTTCCAAAAAGAAAAACTGAAGTAGAATATTAGTTCTTTTTATAATATTACTCCTACGCTTGAGCAAGCTCATCAGTCGTGTCCGGCATAATAACAAAAATTCTCTTAACAGAAAAATCGCTGAATATTATTTGACCCAACTATCATTATCGTATGTACATCTAAGATGGTATACCTATGTGAAAAAGTTAAGTTATGTGAAAATGACCCATAAATCAATTTTGAAAGTAATAATTAATTTTCTTAAGTGCACGTACAAGCACTGAGATCTCATCTACACACCATCCGTGAGGTAGAGTTTTTGATGTGTTTTTTAAATTGTGGTCTCCCCTGTAGGACTACTTCACTTGTTTTTTGTGGAAAATATTACTCGGTATAAAAATTATCTTGTTTTGTTGATTAAATTTCAGGTAATGTTGCACTGAGAAAAAAGATTACTTGAATCAAAGAAATGCAGTACAGAATACGTCTAATCAAATATTTATTTAATCGAAGAAAATATTTCTTTTTTCACAAAATGTTTTTCAAATAAAAAAATCATTCTTGTTATTAAAAAAATTTCTTACGATCAACAACATATTTGATTGGACGTATTCAGTATTACATTTCTTTGATTCAAGTAAACTTTTTTTGAACATTAAAAGAAATGCACCAAAAACTCTACCTCGGTTATGTGAAAATTAGATCTCAGTGCTTATACGAGTTGTACGTGGACTTAAAAAATGAATTATTACTCTTAGAATTGATGTATGGGTCATTTTCACATAACTTAAGTTTTTCACATAAGTGTGTATAAGCTGGATTTGTTACGAAATATTTAAAACTGATTTGTTACAAAGGATGTTAGAGAACCGTTTTAGATGTACGATAACTGCAGTGGGGTCAAATAATATCCAGCGATTTTTCTGTTAAGATAATTTTTTCATTAGGCGGGACAAGACTGATGAGCTTGCTCAAGCGTAGGAGTGATATTATTATTCTATTGCAACCTTTCTTTGTCAAAGTTTATTCATTTTCACGCGTAGTATGGAAATAAGATCCCATACGTGTACTAAAAAAAATAATTACTACTTTCACAGTTTATGAAATTTTCTGCTCTAAAAATTGTGTTTCATGAATTTTTGTCGAAAAACTGCTCGTTTATGTGTTATAGGCCGATAACTAAGCGCGCAAATATATTTCGCCCCATACGTTTAAATATTCTTCCCACGCCTGGAGCTGATTACGCATGGCCTACGGCCTGTAAATCAGAGGTGCATGGAAACTTTTTTTTGCAAATTCTAATTTTAATATTTTCACACTTATTCATTTGTTACAACCACACGCATTCTCCGATGCACGTTTTCGTATAAAATAGCGAAAAACCAGAGCTACTACACACCTAGGGGGTGTTTTCGAGGCTAGGGGTGTATGCGTAAGCCAACGACGAATCTTGCCGACGTTTGCACACGATTGAAATCCGACGATTGAAACCCGAAAAAAAGCTCAAAACTTAACAGCGAAACAATATCTAATTTAATACCTACTAATCCCATCTCTCCAAAACTGTAATGAATCTCAAAAATCCACTAAAACAACATTCCACTCAGACCGATCGTCAGCGCAATAAACTCATCAACTTAAAAACCAAGCACGCTTCCTCGCCACAGAACTGAATCCTTTCACAGGAAACTCTATCACACACGTACAAAACTCTTTTGACTTTATCAGAAAGATACAACAGATTCACATTCAACCCCAAGACATACTAGAGAGTTTCGACGTAGTACCTCTCTTTACGAAAGTCCCAATCTCTGATACAATCGATATTATTAAATTCTTTGCAAACTTCTTCTCCAATCTCTAACCTTTGATAGAGCACTGTTTCAATAATACCGACTTCTCTGTCAATAACCAAATCTACGAACAAACCTCAGGAGCAGCAATGGGATCTCAAATCTCACCTGTAATAGCTAACACCTTTATGGAAAATCTATAAACTAAAATCTTTAACCAATCCCAGCTTAAACCGGAATTTTGGTGCCGTTACGTTGACGACATTTTGTCATCTGGAGACATGGACTAGATGAACTACACAAGTTTTCCGATTTCATCAATCGATTACACCCTAAGATTCAGTTCACCATGGAAATTGAACAGAACGGAAAATTGCATTTCTTGGACGTATTAGTTTACAAAAGATCTCATAACACATTAGGATGTCTCCCACCACCACCCATCTCAAAAGCAATCGGTCATCAACTCCCTTGTATACAGAGCTGTCTTCATAACAGATAAAGATAACTTACAAAACGAATTATAAAACGTTAAACAAATCCTAATACAAAAGGATTACACAAACAAACAAATTGATAAAGCAATAAAGCAATAAGAAAATACACTCAAAAAAACAAGTCAATACAACCTACTGAAGAAAGAGAGAGAAAAACGACCACCATCCTACCCTATATTCAAGGTATCTCAGAACAAATAGGAAGAATTCTCAACAAACATAACATCCAATCCATATTTAAACCACCTGCGAAAATAGGACAACTTCTAAACAAGCCTAAAGATAAAAAGGCACCTTTCAGTGATCCGGGAGTATATAAAATCCCTTGTTCTTGTGGCAAAGTCTATATTGGAGAAACCGGGAGGGCGGTGAGCCCACGTATAAAGGATCATGAGAGTAAAGTCAGGCTAAAACACTTCACGCAATCAGCACTAGCTGAGCATCATATCGAAACAGGACATAGCATTTTATTTGACAATTCAACCGTCATCGCAAAAACGTACAATATTTTTCCAAGAAAACATAGAGAAGCAATCGAAATATTAAAACACCCTAATAAAATCAATAGGGACAATGGATATAATACCAATCCGATTTGGCTTTCCGTCCTCCCGGGTTTAAAAAAAAAGACTTGATTGGCCAATCAAATTCGACCAGTCCCCACGGTGGGGCGCTCTGGCCAATCACAGGCATCGTAGAGTGTGTATATAAGAACAGCATAACCTGAAACTTCAGTTTCAGGTCAGCCCCGAAGAAGTGAACTGCAATGTTCACGAAACGTCGGAAAGATTCGTAGTCTCCCACACGATTCAAACCCAAAAAAAAATCTTTAAATCTGTAATAGTCCTTTATGAAGTTGACGGAAAGTCACCATTTTCTTAATATATCACTTTGCACGCCTAGCTTAAACCTGTTTTCACTGAAATGAGCTTTACCTGTCCACGCTGCCTGGAAATTTTATTTTGGAGATGACTTCTGACTATTTTAAGCCTAAAATTAAAAAAAATCGTTAGGGTCCTTTTTAAAATAACTCATTTGTTGACATTTTGTAGACCACTTATCATGTATATTTCTTAGAAAAAAGTCATATGTGATATTTTTTGGCCGAAACCCTGTAATTTCATGACAAAAAAAACTTCTAAATGCTCAATATCGAGTGAACTACGGAACGCTTTTAAAATGTTGAAAAAGTGCAAAAAAAAAAGTAAAAGTAAAAGTGATTTTTCAATGGCATTTTTTTTTCGAAAATTTGAGTTTTTGTGAAATACCTTTTCCTCCGTGGATTCTACATAAAAATCGATTGATAATAAATGAAGGCAGGTTAAATTATCTACAAAACCAAAAAAAAACGTTGCTCTAGCTCTAATATTACCGCAATTAGAGCCGTTCAATGTTGACACATTTTTATTGCACTCTATTCGACACTAAGTTTATTGTAAAACCTTTTTTATTGCAAGCTGCTTGCTGTTTCAGGCTGTTTTCTTAAATTCTATTCTTTGGATGTCTGCTAAGTATTTTATACCTGAAAATTAAAGTATATGCTCTTACACGTAATAATTTTATTGTAAAACGAAATTGAAACTAGAACTCTTCATTAACTCAATGAACATTGGCAATTTAATTTTTTTTTCTTGAGTGAATTACGGTTTTTGATCTACTAGTCTAAAGCAAAATGATTATAATCATTAGCTTTAAAAAAATTCCTCTCTAGCTCCGCTGGGATTTGAATCTGTAGAACTGGGTTTGAATTCCAGCGGAGCTAGAGAGGAATTTTATCACAGCTAAACTATAATCATTTTTTTATACTAGTAGATCAAAAACCGTCATTTTAAGACTGAAAAAACTCATTTCCTACGCTAGTCGACAGCATAACATCAAAACTCAAAGGTGATTTAAATGTGGCGGCCGTTGAATTCGCACATAGCTCTCAGCAAACGAACACCATACTCTGGATGACTCTTGCAGACTTTGTATCTCTGTCAAATCACTTTGAACTCATTATGTACGGATTCCATAGCTTGTTCGCTAAGAAAGCCCAAACCCATTTGTTTTTGGTCACAAAACTCAACTACATGACCGAAAACCGCATGAACTTTTGCTGTAACCGATATTTGTAAGTCTAGGTAGCTTCTCTTGAAAGCCGTAATATGCATGTTAAAATTGGGATCCAGATATTGACCAAAACATGCTCTAACTACATTTTTGAAATCATAAAATGCTTGCACGAATTTCAAGCATCCCAGAGGACTATGTTTACGCAAAATGTCTATTCGATCTAACATCTTCTTGCATGAATTGCCATTGAAAGCTGGACTACCATGAGTTGCTTCTCTCTCGACGTTACATACCTTAGCCCAGAATAAAGTCACTACAATAAATTCACTTAACATGTAGGGGAACAGAGTATTAACAACAGCCAGCATTAAGTGCAACTCGGGAGGTGAAATTATTTCTAGCAGTGTCGTATGTTCGTTTCCCGTAAAAATTGGAGGATAAATGCAATTTTTATAATCCTTTGCTTGTGCTTGAATTGAAACTGCTTGTTGCCATTGAAGGTAATTTACTTAAATGTTTCCAATTGTTCTCAAGTTACCACCTTAGCTGAGTTAACTTTTCTTGGCATATCACCATGTGCAAGGATAAATGCTGCTGTGAGACATGATTCCAGCCATAATGTTTGCAATCTTTAGGTCTGCTGCAATAGTCCCTCTAAACCGATTAACGTTGATTTTCGCCCATAATTCCGACACGTTATATAAATTTTCTTGACAATTTTGCACTAATGTTTGTATTGGAATGGAAGCTTCTAATGTGTCCCCTAAGGGTTTGCATTTTTTTTTGTATCTCTTCCCTATTCCTTTACACACCCCCCACACACTTACTTGGTGGTGGGAGGGGGACCTACAGTTCAAGGTGGGTTCCGAACCATCAAGAGTAACAGCTTTAAGTAGTTAGAGAACCTTTTTCTCTAAAGGTACTGGTCCCACGACTCTCCGGAGATGAACAACTCCCTTGCTAGGCTAGTGTTCACCGCATGGGCCGCCGAGGCTCTTCCAGAGTGCGAGGCGGGAATCAAACCGGCAAGCCGATGGAGTGGGTCCAAAGCCTACGCCTTAACCCCCACGACCATCGTCCCACTCACTGATCCTAGTATAGAAAGCTTTTTTACTCCAGAATCTTTCAATCGTTTCGCCGTAAATCCTTGGCTATATTTTGGACGGGGACCTTCCACTTGTTGCAATTCTTCTGTAGATTCAATGGACATGCTGAGTTTTAGAAAACCTCCACCGTCGTGAAGACCGAACTTGAAATGAACTTCGGTAGATTTGCGCTTTTCTGTTACGTATTCAATCAATCCTTTCAACTTAGTACAAAAAACGAAAATTTCATCTGCTGACGTTATTTCACTATCCTTGATATTAGAAAAACAGACATTTTCAGCAGCAAAATAGTCATCAAGGCAGTGACTTTCCGCTACCGGTTTCCCCTTTAAATTTGGTTCAATGAGCTTCCTATTCTTACTTGCGACTCTTAGTACTGTAGCGATTCCAAAAGTTGTCTTCTGGCTAAAATTAAATGGTGACTGCAAAATCTTCATATAATTTGCTGAAATTGATAGTTCTCCTTCATCATTTTTTTATTTACAGTCACGTTAAGAGATGAGCCACCATTACGTTGAGACAATACCAAATTAATATTCTTTCGAACTTTTCCTCCTTCTTTTACTCTCTCTTTCAGCAATAACGAGATTACCTGATCCCTTGACTTTAGAGGTGATTCTTTCACAAATTTAACAAGATTGTCGAGACGGGATGACATCTTGCATTTATGGCTTCTTTCTTCCCCTACTAGTGAAAAGCAGAAGGTGCACTGTTCTTCAAATTTTGATTGTTCGACCATCTTTGAAGGTCCAGGTACATATGTGGCAGAAAAAGAGGAAGAATTATAAAAGAGCGAGTATGATTTGGGCTGGAGCAAGTTTGTTGACACATAAAAAATTTGAACTTTTTTCAATTCACGTAAAAAAATGGAATCAAAGCATCCGGTTTTGAAATGGCATGATGGCAAGGTAATATATAAGAAAAACAAATTCCCCTATTTTCAATTTCAACTTTTTAATAAATAATTTTAAGATAATTCGAAAATCTCTCTTACCTGTCTTATTACTATTTGAAATGTCGAGCAAAATACTTTTTCGCTGAAGTGAAATAGCGCCTTTTGCAAAATTTCCCATCCTGGGCGTTCTGGCTATCTGACAAATTTGACACTCACAAATATTGGTTGATCTTGAACTCATTCTCAAAGGTGGAAACTGATCAAAATCAGGTAAGTAAACGTTTTTTTTTCAAACCATTTTTAACACGATTAGCATCTCGGTGATATCCACTGCAGATGACTTTTGGCAAATGTTCATCATCATCGCGAAATTCAACCAAATTTTTTACAGATATCTTTACAAATCCCCTTTCAAGCTTATCATATTCTTTGTCTTCCCAAAACACAGCAAGCAAACCTTCCTCCAAGATGCCTCGTGGGCACCAGAATCTTTGGGCATTTCATAAGCGATTAATATTTTTCATAATATGACATATATAATAATACCATTAACCTGTACAGTATTTTTTAAACAAATGAATATCATATTCTGATCAAACCTTTCCCAGGTGCAAATTTTGAAATACAATTTTGACATATAATGCTAGCGGAAAATTCTATATTTGGCAATGTAAAACTATCTAGAACAAACTGCCTTCTTTTTCAGGAAATTCGATACATCTTTACTTCTATATCAACTATTTTACACCTTAATTGCACAGGAAGTAATTTATTCACAATAAACTTAGTGTCGAATAGAGTGCAATAAAAATGTGTAAACTTTGAACGGCTCTAATTGCGGTAATATTATAGCTGGAGCAAAGTTTTTTTTGGTTTTGTAGATAATTTAACCTGCTTTCATATATTATGAATCGATTTTTATGTAGAATCCACAGACGAAAAGGTATTTCACAAAAACTAAAATTTTCTAAAAAAATTGCACTGAACAATCACTTTTACAGGAAATATCTTCTAAACTATTAGTTTTAGGATATTTTTGCTAGCCTTTTCAGGAATTTTTTCTATTTTCTTTTTTGACTATGGCCTTAAGTTGTACGATGTACCCGTGATGAGAAATTCTCAAAAAACTGACTTTTTTTGCACTTTTTCAACATTTTAAAAGCGTTCCGAAGGTCACACGATATTGAGCATTTGGAAGTTTTTTTTGTCACCAAATTAGAGGGTTTCGGCCGAAAAATATCAGATAGAACTTTTTCTCTAAGAAATATACATGATAGATGGCCTATAAAATGTCAAAAAATGAGTTATTTTAAAAAGGACCATAACGATTTTTTGTATTTTAGGCTTAAAATAGTCGGAAGACATCTCCAAAATAAAATTTTCAGGCAACGTGTTTGGTCAGATCGTCAATTTTAAACATCAAATTTAGTTACTTTTTCATTTTTTCTTTATATTTAACTATTGCCATAATGATTGGGAAGAATCAAACATTTTTTCAAAATAAGTAAATTATTTGATAAAAGTGCATTTAGTATTTATTTAGATTAAATAAAACATCGGATAATTGGGGACAACTTTGATCAAAGCTCTATTTCACGAGAAGTCGACTCGAGAAACTGTGACATGGACATTTTTGTTTATAAACCAATTGTCGACTATGGAATATGTTTTAGGTTGGCTAGGTTATATCGAAATTAAATTTCATATATCTAACGATTATAATGTTTCAAATATTTATTATTTCAGGAATTTTGTAAGCTTGTCAATTAGAGCACTGACAATAATATTTGCCTTTTTTAAATAAAGTAAACCAGAACAAAGTCTTTTCATACTTTTTTACACTCTAACTCCGATAATTAATATTTCGTACATTTATTTGTTAATATTTCATCATTTACAATTGTTGAAAATTGTACTTTTTAAATTAAATTATCAGTAGTAGCGCTACAAACAAAATGGTACAAAAAAAAAAAAAAAAAAAATTATAAAGATGAGAACTTAACAAAATGAAAAAAGTCCTGAAGCAAAATTTTCCATGTCGAAGAGTTCTACAAAAAGTTCCTTTCCTATTTTTCCAATATTTCATGACAGAAAAAAAAGAAAAATGTATTTTATCAATTTTCTAGACTTTAATTTATTTGTGTGGATTTGGAAAAATTGAAAAGAAAAAATTAATTGTTTGAATAACTTTGGAAAATTACGCATTTATGTGGCTACTCCTAGATATATTCCCAACCTTTTAAGAAGGTTTAGTGCCTATCAATTCATGAAATTTGTAATGGAACGTGCCCATCGTGCCTGAAGTCGGTACTCTGAAAAACAGCATTTCGGGATGATCGCAGTTAAAGTTGCCGGATGCCATAAGCGTCCGTGTTAAATTTTTTCTTTGAGGACAAAATACGCCCACTTCCAGTTTGTTCCGGAACACGAGAATGGCCTCGAAAAATAGAGCAACATTTCGACCCAGAATCAAAAAAATGCTCATAACGGATAAACATAGCACGGATTAAAACGCGACAAAGAATAGTACATTGTTAACCGAGTGCACGGAAAAAATTTATCCGCAAAAAAGTCACGAACTAGTAGCTAGGTCTCGGATATCAGAAAAATTCATCGGATATTTATGTATTTTCGTAAATAACCTGTGAACTTTGAGAAAGATTGACGAACTCGACGTGAAAATTCTACAACGGTTCATCACTTCTTTTTTTACGTGAATAATTACAAAAATATTACGAGTGATTGGGAAAAGATTCTCAGAGCACTCACGAGCTTGCCCGACAAATCTGGGAACTAGAAACTTAAGTTCGCCTGTACGTGGCCCACACACACACTCTCCCAAACGCGCGGTGCGTGTGTGCGCTCGTACGTGTGCCTCGAGCTCGTCGGATGAGTGGCTAGAAGTTTTATAATACCTATTTTGTTTGGCCTCGATGGCTGCGCGTGTTTACGCACTCCTGGTTTATGTTTAGAAACTGGTGAGTCAGCAGTCTTTGAGAGTTCGAATCTTCTGAGTTGCGAATTTAATAAATTAATATAAAATTAAATCGCACAAATAAAATTTTTCATCTTTATATTTTAGTCTGAAATTTTCAGCAACTGTTCGTAGGAAATTCGAACTGTTCGTAAGAAACTTCGAAATTTATCCATATATTTCTCATAGAAATAAGGATGTAATGTTTCATTTTTTTATCTCGTATCCGAGACCTAGCTACAAGTTCGTGACTTCTTCACGGATAAATTTTTTCCGTGTGGGGAATCGACTAGTCTACTATCGGGGCTAAAATTATAGGCATGTGCCTTTGAGGCTTAATAACTCAGCCAAAAAAAATGTTAGAGTAATAAGTAAATAGTCATTTGAAAGCTGAAAGTGTTCCACGTAAATGAGCTTGAAGACCTTAATGCAAACAATTTTTTGTGCTTTGCAGACTGAAAAATGTAAAAAAATTAAGGAATTTCGGGCACATTTAAGAAGAGTCAAGTTTAGAGCATTATTTCTTATACAAGAGGCAATGGAAAAAATTTGAAAAAATTCATGAATATGAGGAAAATATTTGTGAACAAATTGCAGTTGACAAATTTGAGAAATAATTTCAGTTCTAATGAAGATATTAAAGCGACTCAAACTCCAAACTGTAACGGATAGGCTCTGTAATTATTTACAATCTCCCGGAAGGATGTGATTGTTTTGTTTTTGGTGGAGATCGCGATATTTTCGGACATTTTTTTTGTTGGAAAGTAAGTGTTCGAAACCAGCGGGGGTGCAATTTTTTTGCTGCCGACCGTTGGTGCCTTTCTTTGACCCGAGCTTCTGAACTTCTACCCAGACATTGACGCCTCTTCTGACCGGCAGCAAAATAACTGCACCCCCGCTGGTTTGTAACACCTACTTTCCAACAAAAAAAATGTCCGAAAATATCGCGATTTTCACCAAAAATAAAACAATCACATCCTTCCGGGAGATTGTAAATAAATACAGAGCCTATCCGTTACAGTTTTGAGTTTGAATCGTCACATTTTTGTAATTTTAAGCAACAATTTTTATTATTTCTTGAATTTGTCAACTGCAATTCGTTCCCAAATCTCTTCCTCATATTCATGAATTTTTTCAAATTTTTCCCATTGCCTCTTGTATAAGAAATAATACTCTAAACTTGACTCTTCTTACCCACATAGCACACTTCCCGAAAAAACCTGGTCTTTTCTTAAGACTTGGTCCAAGTGGCCGCAAGAAAAAACCAGGTCTGCCCTAGGTTTAGACCTACACTTTAACCCAGGTTAAAACATAGGTTCATGTCCGCCGCGATTTTTTGGTTTTTGAAAAAATGTAACAAATCCACAAATTTTTGAAGGATCATTTGGTATTTTTAATAAAAATAGCGTAAATTAATAATAATCTAGGCAGAAATTGAATTTGTATTAAAATTGGTTATTTGTGTTAAAAAGTGGTGGGCAATCGCTGGTACTTTTTTTATTTCGGTTTTGAAAAAATCAGGATTTTTAAACATTAGGATTAGTTGCCTGATCCAAGATTAGTAGGAAAAGAATTAAATTGTCATAATTCTTAAAATTCCTAAAAGTGCATGTATATATAAAACAAATTTATTTACTATGTTAAATCCGAAGCAGTGCTCCCAACGCGGGCACCTTGCACTGCTGCGCATGCAATGCATAAGGCACTTTATTGGCTGCCGTTCGCGCGCTTATTTGAAACGTTAAAAAATACCATTTTTTAAATTTATTTATAATCAAAAATAATTATATCTTAACATTTTCAAGTGGTAAGTGGATGGTTTATAAAAATTTCTGAGCATTAGGTTAAAAAATAAAATGAGACTTCTGTAAATAAACTTGATATTTTTATTTATTAAATACTCATTTTATTTTTCAACCTAATGCTTAGAATATATTAAAAACCATCCACGTACCACTTGGACAAGTGAAAATATAATTATTTTTAATTATTAATAATAAATAAATAAATTGTATTTTTTAACATTTCAAATAAGCGCGCGAACTGCAGCCAATGAAGCGCCTTATGCATTGCATGCGCAGCAGTGTAAGGTGCCCGCGTTGGGAGCACTGATCCGAAGATGTTAATTACCATCTTGGACATCAAAAGTTATACAAACGGGCGGGCCGCCTCGCAATTTAATTCACTGTTCCAAGCTGAAGCGTTCTTCTATCCTTGGTGATTAATCTCATTTGCGAGAAAGGGTAGCACCCAGCGCTGCGCACTGACCTAATGCGGAACTAATGCTCTCAATGGGCCTGCGCGGCTGAATGGGCATTAATAGCGGGAAATTTAAATCAGTGTCCCACACAGTATAAAGATGATATCACTTACAGCTTCCAAATCTGAATAAAGCCTAAAAATTGGAAAATATCATCACATACGTTTG
>CAKNYM010051141.1:99085-134775 GCA_932195095.1 Andricus curvator | reverse complement strand
GTGAATACGAAGGTATATTTTGTTTTGCGTTTCGGCCACTTTTTTTTTCACCGATCGATTTTGCCGTGTGGTCAATACTTCTACGCGGTTTCGAGCGCTTAACGAGTTGTTGCATCCGTCACCTCAATTATACAGGATTTATTTATCAAATGAATCAAATACAATTTTTTTCATTTTGAAATTTTATTTTCTAAGTGCAAAAGTGTAGAAAAATATCACATTTAAAAGTACATTATAAAATCGATAAAAACTCCATTTCTACTATCAAAAATTTAATTTAATGTACATTGTATAATGCAAGCTTTAATTTAATTGAGTCAAGCCTATTCGCCAGGCTTTACATTTTTGTTTACATAAGCAAAAGTCACTTTCTTGTCCAAAATAATGGACGAGAATTATATTTTAAGATTAACCTAAGAAGGAAAATTTGCCAACACCTTCGTAGCGTTATTAAAATCAAGGTATTAGTAATTTGTTAACAAAAACTTTTGAATCAGAAGATTGAGTTTTTTAATTTACGTGGAATTTGAGCCCTTTTTAATCATCAAACCGAAATTTGAAAATTTTCACTTTAAAACTCGACACTTTGGAGGTTTTCCACATTTTCGTGGATGAATATCTCTTAGGGATAGAATCTAAATGCGGGATTTATAGGATATTTAGATTAGTTCTCGAACTAATCATCTAGTTAATTTCGCTTTAAGCTTGAGGTTTTTTCTCCCAAAATATTAACTATTTAGCTATTGCGAAAATAGTTCAAATTATCGCTATTTTGAGGTTTGGTTACAAGCATTTAAGACTATAAGCTCAAGTTGACGCAAAAAGGTGATTTTTAAATTAAAATATATTTGCAGAGAAAAAACGAAAAATAATAACAAAAACATGTAATTTTATAGTTACATTTTTGTTGCGATTCCAGGAAAATATGTCAGATAAATTGTAGAATCTTTTATAGCATCCATTAATTATCTACGATTAGTAATATATCTCACAAAGAAAAGAAAATTAACCAAACATTTGAAAATATAAAAAAATTGTCACTTATTTTTTGCTGTTCCTAAAATACTCCGTCCATTATTTTGGCAATAAAGTAACTTTTGTTCAGATAAAAGAAAAATATAAGGACTTTTTATAATACTCTGACTTGATTACATTTAATTTTAGATTGTAGAAATAAAGTTATTCTTGCTTTTATAATATACGCATAAAAGTGACATTTTTCTATACTTTTTAAATTGAAAATTAAATTTCGTAATCGATATAAAATAATTTAATAAATTTATTTGAGGAATAACTTCTGAAAACCTATCTAATTATTATACGTAGGTATCAACATTGCAAAAATTAGAGCGCAACCGAATTAAACAAATTGAAATGTAATAACAAATAATATGCAAAACTCAAAAAATTACTGCATAATAAGTTTTTGGAAAATATTTTGGTGATTGCTCCTTAATCACGAGGGAATTATTGATCAATTTAACATCTTTTTAAAAATTATCTTTCAAAGAGATTTAATTTAAAAAAAGTAAATAATTGTTTTCAAATAATTCCTGCGATATTAATGTGCTGTCACACACATAATAGAAGACTTACTTCATCTTGTGTCCCGATTGAGAACGATTGACAACGATAGCCGGCCTCAATAGTTCCGAATCGGGGAGACCCGATTAAGAAACACAATTGGGAACGATTGAAATTTTTTTTCAGTACGTCGTAATCGGATCCAATAATTTTTTTCTTTGAGGATTATCTTATTTCACATCTCTATTTCGAATTAGATGTTATTCGTAAATTTCATTCAAGCTATTCTATACTTAATAAATAGGTTCGTTTAAAATCGCCTTTGGAGGAGAGACTATAGCTCGCTGGGGCTCATTTTTAAAAAAGGTTATTTTAAATTTAGAAAGTTTGTTTTTTGCAACTCCCTTAGAATCCAAAAATCGATTCCAATAATATTTCAGTTTATACTGTGTTCTGAAGGTACACCACTTAAATATATTATTAAGTGTTTAAAATTTCTTCTAAAAAATTAACTTAAACTGCACTCTAAAACATGTCCTCTTTGTGGATTGGCATTTATCACAAAATCCCAGGGTGGCTGCCGGAGGCGCCTCGCGCATGTAATTTCGCTTAAGAACGTGATCAGTTAGCGTTTGGAGATGGGGATCAGAGGTAAAAAAATCGTTACGGGGTAGCCGCGTTTTTTTAACACAGTACGGTGGGGGATGTTCAAAGGGTGCCAGAGGGGGCTACTGAACGCCCTTGAACGGGGGTTTTCACCACCCTCGCCTCTCTATTAGCCCTCGGTCTATATTTTTTCATCAAATCTTACAGCATTCGTACTCAAAGTGTATTACATCTAAAGAGCACAGCGTGGAAAATCGCAAAAAACGTGAAAGTCGACCTGTCGACAATATTTAGCAACTCTATTGAAATTTAAAACAAAATTCAAAACAGAAACATTAAATGTTAATTAGTATTTTCAAACTGAATAATATGACGGTGTCACTTGTGTAAGCAGACGTATCTGCTTTAGTATTATAATTTATGCTTTTTTATAATTGCACTATAATTTCAAATTTGGCAGTACCGATGGATAGAATGAATTCATTGCTCGAACACAGCTTCTGTTGAAAGTTACGTTGCATTTACTATTTTCAGGATGTAAAAACGTTCACTTTGATATAAAAGATTATTTCGAATCATATCGAACAATTGGCCGATTCTTGTGATTAGTGTAACATTTTTATTATTCTTTATCATAGCTTGCAATACTCTAGTAATAAAATTGTCGATATTGTTCTAATTTACTAATTACAGCATTTCAAAAACATTACTAGGCACGACAACTAGCTCTTACATCCAGAAAAAGGAACAAGAACGCATGACCAACTTTTTTCTCCAACCCTTTCTTATTCAACACTCCCCTCATGCCTTTGTATTTCCATATATATTATATATACGAGGGTATCCGTGTCATGAATAATTTCCTTTCTTTTTTTATTCTCCGTGTCTCTTTCTCACTCGGTCGATCACCGAACTAAGAAGATAATATAGGGGTGCAGCGGACCAGCTTCAGTCCTGCAAAGCCCTACAGATAAAAAAAGTCCGCGGCCACCCCAATCCGCGCCACCCTCAGTCCGATAGTGACTCACCCACGATCACCCTATCCATTTTTTTCAAACCCTCCGTTAACCCACGGATTCGATAGTCTGCAATGCGAAGGGACAAATCCTTTCGCCCTCCTGGTCGCATCTTGTATCTGTGGGATATCGAAAAAAAGGGCTTCTAGAATCTCCAAACTAGAGACTCGAGAAAATCGGTCTCAGCGTTCAATCGAGATGCATGATAAAAACTGTTTATATGAATTAAACATTTCTTTTTAATTATTGTTTCATAAAAGTATACAACAGTTGGAGGGAACTGCGAGAAAAGTATATCCTGGAAACATGGTACCGCTTTACTGGGACACCGGGAAATTTTTACCAGGGGTCAATTAACGGACATTTTTAAAAGTTTTTACTACAAAACATTTTTTTTAAACCTTTTTAGACGTATAAAGTTTAAACGTTCTTGACTTAATTTATATATTAAGATTTTTTTCCAAATTTTAGTGAGATTTACTGTACTTTTTCGAAATCTGCCGGCATATTTTTAAACTATTAAAATTGAACAAAACGGCGGTTTTTTCAGAAAAAAAACCAAAAAATACATATATATATATATATATGTATAATTAAAAAAAAGGTTAAACAACCACCGCAGGGTTCCACTGAGAGCAACTGCTATATATATATATATATATATATATCACTCAGAGAAATGTCCTTTTGTGACAAAAGGATGTTTCTTGAAGTAAATGGAATTTCCTCTCAAATTTAAGGTTGAGAGGATTTTCATTTGTCAATGCTTATGTTTCACGACACCTTTTTCTTTGAGTGTATATATGAATTTTCTTGCAAACTGTCTGTCATTTCTATTTAAAATGTATGAATTTCCTTACAACCGTATGAGGAAAAAAAATTAACGACCCTTGACATAACCTCAAACCACAGAACGGTTTATAAGGGCAGAAGAAATAGAACCAAAATTAATTCCAATGATATTTGGGCAAACCAGCAATATATATAAAGTTAAACAACCACCGTAGGGTCCCACTAAGAGCAACTGCCATCCAAAAAATGTCAATAGCCCCCAGTAGCAAAGCGGTAAATTACACCCACGGCCACGTCTCACAACCGTGAGATGGGTGGTCATAGGCAACGACGAAATCACAACGACAGGCCGGCGAAAACCTCGTGTCTTGAGGACACGAAGCGACCCAAGGATGACAGCTTTCTGCATCCATCTTGGAAGTTGAGCCCTTTTAATTAAAAAAAAATGAATCTCTTATAGCATCCATTAATTATCTACGATTAGTAATATATCTCACAAAGAAAAGAAAATTAACCAAACATTTGAAAATATAAAAAAAAGTTTCACCTAGCGTTTTTTCATTTCTTTCAAAATGAAATTCGCTTTTTCGCCTAATTTGTCTTAAATTTATATTTGTCTTATTTTAAAATAATATATATATATATATATATATATATTTATTTAAATTCTCATCCTGAGAAGATATTAGTTTTATGTGAAGAATGACTTTCGCAGATTCCGTCAAATGTCGACGTTCTGAGGCCCCCTGAGTCAGAAAAAATAGTTTTTACGTCGGTGTCTGTCTGTCGTTGTCGTCGTTATCGTTGTTGTCGTTGTAGTCTGTAAACACGATAACATTTGAAGAAATTATTCGATTGGATTGCCCCTTGGCACACTTTATAAGAGTGTGAAAAGAAAGGACAAGTTCGTCAGCCAGCTATTTTGGACGAAATTTCAAAAAGTAAGAGCATTTTTAAAATTGTTGTGACCATTTTTTTCAAAATTTGACATTTTTATTCACGGATCATTGTAGCACATGGAAATTCGAACAATTTATTTTTATGACTTTTTTCGATAAAAGGAAAATTGTCATAGTTATAGCATTTTTAAAATAAATTAAAACAAACGAAAATTAACATTTTGAGCCAAACAACGCAAGACATGGAAAAAAGTCACGACAAGAAAAATGTTTCTTTTTGCAAACTATGCAAGATACGACAAATGATGATCCAACAAAATTTGTCCGCTCAAGAAAGATCTACAAATTTGTTGTTGGTCACTTTTCGATAGGATGTGTAGTTTTTGTTTTATTCGTAAAAAAGAACATTAACAGTGAAAAAATCAGCCCGATAAGTGGACACATTCTCATCAAAACTTTGCTTATTTACAGAAACGAGCGTGGAGCGCGAGGTTTAGATGATTTTTAAACCAAATATCGAGCGCGAAGCGCGAGTGTCTTGATGAGAATGTGTTCCTCAAGGTCGATAGAACCTTAAGGAAATTAGTTCTTTTTATGTAAAACGTACATAATTAAACCAAAAGCAGGTCATAACGATGAAGCTTACTAAGAGAGTATTAGCCCGCGAAGCGCGTAATAGCGAGCACACGAAGTGCGAAAACCCAGAGGAACCGAGTTTGAAGCGTCAGGCAAATGTGTCCGAGTGTGTAGCGCGACGTGAACACATTATCGAGCACGGAGCGCGAGATGAATACCTAATCAAGCGCGAAGCGCGAGATCCAACAGGTGCGCACCCTAGGCGCGCCCAAACTTGCGAGCGAAGCGAGCCGTGCGCGAAGCGCGCAATGAGAATGTGCCCACGAAGCGGGCAGAGTTTCTAAAATGAGATTGGGTCAAAAAAATTAAAAATTATTTGTTTAATAATGAGTATTTGACATTTTGCCCTTTTCGTTGATCTTATTACTAAATATTCGGAATTTTTATTCAGCCTTCATAAACAATAGCTCATTTTGTTCATTGGAATATACTCTACAATTCCGTTAGTTGAAATTTATTAAGAATATTTTGTTTGGGATTGTTTAAATAAACAAATGTTTACATTTAGGAAAACTTTTAAAAGCCTAAACTTAAAGAAAGTCAAGTTGTGTAACAGAATTACACAAAAAGCCTTACAAAGAGAGAAGTATGTTTCCAAAAATCAGTGTAATAATGAGTATTTGACATTTTGCTCTTTTCGTTGATCTTATTACAAACATTCGGAATTTTTATTCAGCCTTCATAAACAATAGCTCATTTTGTTCATTGGAATATACTCTACAATTCCGTTAGTTGAAATTTATTGAGAATATTTTGTTTGGGATTGGTTAAATAAACAAATCAGTGTAATTGGCACATTAGTAACAAAGGAAAAAGAGGGAGTAAGTCCCCTGCTGAAAAATCCTACATAGTGAACTGCGCGGGCACCTATGTGGGAACCCATATGGGATCTTTTAGTAATTCCGGTCTCAAATTACGATCTCAGATAGGTATATAAAATGGGACTCTATATCGGTTCTTATTATGGCTTTTTATGAAGGTTTCTACATGGATGAGATTCCAATTAATAGTTAAGGAGTGCGCAGTAGTTTTCCATAACAGCTACGGCTACGCAGTATTCCTCTGTTTTTCTTTAGGATTGCTGAATGTACACCAAATACTTTTAAAACATATTTCATTAAAAAAAACTTATACTCCCATGTGGGATTTCATGTAGGAGCAATTCATTGGTTTCCAAAACGGTTTTCATATAAGAACCCATGTGGAAACCCATAAATATTTCCCATCCTATCTCAGATTGTAATTTGAGACAGGAATTCAAGAAAGGATCCCATATGGGTTCCCAAATAGGTTTCCGTGTAGTTTACTATGTACGCTTTATAGTAGGGTCTACAGTTTCTAAAAAAATTATCTCTAATCAAATTCAACGAACAGAATTGAAGAGAATGTTCCAATGAACAAAATAAGCTATTGTTTTCAAAGATTCGATACAATTATTTCTGGTTTTTTTTCTGCTTCTGTGAAAAGTACTTTAGTTTGATGTTATATTTTGAGCGAGGTTTCGGACTTTCTGATATAAAATTTAGCGATAAGGTCGCAAAAAACTTAATTCAATTGTAACTAGCAATGGCCGTAAGTACGCACCCAAGGGATGTCTGAAAAGATGCAAATATTTCATACCCGAAACGTCGCTTAAATAAAGAATAGCAGTGAAGGAGTTCGCGATACCGCATAGAAATTTTCATTTTCAAAAAGTATATTGTTTCCCAATATTTTGTTTAATAAAAAAAACCATTGTCTGTAAAGTAACAGGATATCTTGCTTCTGAAAGAAGACATTGTACAGAAAATGGGCAAGAAGCAAAAACATAAGAGTGGGTGTTCTTGTTTTCACACTCGCTGCAATCAGCTGTTTCACGCACCTGCATTACAAATTACTCTTCTATATTTTCAAAAAAAAATCGGCGCCATTTTTTAAATTCTGAACTGGTTTTTCCAGCGGATTGCGAAAGACAGGGCCCACAGTTCATGGGAATTCTGGAAATCTGTGAAAAGTCAGGGAAATTTGTCGGTCAGAGAAAGTCAGGGATCTGTTCAAAATAAACTCGGAAAAGTCAGGGTTGGGACAATTACTACTAAAGTAGTAGGGCAAACTACTTTAGTTTGTAATATGTATATGCTATCCAGGTATAGCTGAGTAAAAAATGTGTCCCTCGTTCTATTGGTTATTTTGTTCGTAGGTCAGCTTTAAAATGTGCAATTGGTAATTTTTCATTTATTGATTTTGTTATAAAAAAACGATATGATAATAGTTCCGTGGGGATTAACAGGATTTGGTCACATTTCCATTGACTGTTAATAATATTTAGACAAAAAAGATTTGTGAGTCGTGAAACATAATAAATCTGTTATTAACAAAATTTTATGAACAATTTTTCGCTTCAGACATTTTGGATGGAATAAATACCATTGTCTTTATGGAATCACTCACAAAATACTAGGAAATCATACCAATAAAATAACAAGCAATAATTGTGTAAATAAGAATTTTTGTTAAATTCTCATTTTATGTATTTACAGACCATTTACATGGTGTGGGTGTGGTGAGCCCACACTTGTAGTTATTTACTACAAGAAACTATCCACCTAGAAACACTACCCCCACCCATCCACCTCATGTAACAGACCGTAACACCCCCCCCAGTGGGATAAAATAAAAAACGAGGTTCAATATAACTTGTAGAAAGCCATTCTTGACCGATTTTGGATTTTTTTTTTTTTTTTGAAAAAATTAAGCATTCAGTTTTTAAGTGATTTATGTGGACCGATTTGTTCATTTTTGTTTGTTTAAACATTTATGTTAATGCAAATTTTCTACCAAAAAATAATAATCTTTAAGAAAATACATAAATTTTCCATCAAAATTTTTTATTTTTAATGGACTTTTTAACCCAATAGTTGCATCTTCAACCAAAAAAGAAAAGGTAAATTTCCCACTAAATGGATGCATTTTCAACAGAAAAATATAAATTTTTAACAAAGTATGGAATAGTTTAATTTTTAGTTAGAGAAATAAGTTTTTAAGCAAATAAAATGAATGTTCAACTGAAGAAATGAATTTTTTACCAAAAAGATTAAATTTGTATGAAAAAGAATCTCGATAAGAAATTAAGTTAAATTTTTAGTTTGAAAAATAAATTTTTAACAAGAAAAAACTATTTTTTAACCAAGAAAATTAAATAAAATACATGAATTTTAACTAAAAAGGTTAATTTTCTACCAAAAAAATACAAACTTTAAACAAAATAGATACATTTTTAACTAACAAAGATAAATTTTCAACAAAAAATAGATTAGTTACGTTTTCAGATAGAGAAATAAGTTTTTAAGCAAATAACTTAAATTTTCGTAGAAGTATTTAAATTTTCAAGGAAACAAATGAATTCTCTACCGAAAAGATTAAATGTCTATACAAAAATTTCAAAACAAAATGTAGTTGACTTTTTAGTTAAAAAAAATTATTTAAAACAAAAAAAACCAATTTTCCACCAAAAGAAAGAATTGTAAGTAAGTGGAAAAAATTGTCATTCATATTGAATCCACTGGAATTTTCTCGCTATAATAAGGAAACTTCTGTAAATCATGTACAACGTTTTCAAATAATGTAAGATTTTCTGTAAAATCTATAAAAAAAATGTTGAAAAATGAACCGAGTTCTTTTTCTAAAGACAGGGTAATTAGTGCGCGCATAGCACGCACAATGTTCTAGTACCTTTAAAAAGTAGATCATGCAAAAATTTAAAATATTGAAAATTGAATAGTTTAAAGTTTTAAGGTAACAAAATTTAAAATAAAAAATTATCCAATGTTTTTATTTACTTCCTACAAATTTATAAGCCCACTTATTAACAAAATGTTAAAATAACAAATTTCGATGAAACGGGGATCAGATATTTTTTTTGTACGGCCCTGACGTACTCGTACTTTAACTTCATAGCCGAGCTTTTTTTCTCGATATTCCAAGTGTTAGGTTAGCCGTGAGGTTTATTTGTTAAAGATAGAACGCGTTAAACGTAGCTTAGGACTTAGGTGGTTCGAAACCCGTCACAGCGTTTTCGGTTTTTAATAGCGTTAATATCGTTAAAAGCGTGCGACTACACCGTATGTAATGTATTGTAATTTTATGTAATTGTTTAAGTTAAATTGTGTATATGTACCAACAATATACTTATGAATTGTATTATATGTGTAAGTATGTGTGTAGTAGGGGATGACCTTCCACAGAATCTGTTTGTAGCAAGAATGTTTTTTTTTTCGCTGGTGCACGAAATTTTACATGACTGGGATGTAGAATTCACACATTTAGAGAGGTAGACTTTGTTTTCTTTGATTGAAACTGTACCCAACAGTTCGACTTATTTTAGCTAACTGGTAGGTAATCGACATCTCATTTTACCCAACTGTCAGGTAATCTTTATTATCTAGTTGTATTATTTCTTACTGAATCTCGAATTAAATTTTAATGAATTTATATTAATAATTCATATTTCCACAGCAAATATTACCCAATTTCATTTTACATGACTGGAAGTGAAATTTTAATATAATGCCGTAATGTCCTCCGTTTACCGAACTAAGTTATGTAAAATTTAACACACAAATTTTCTCCGTGTGGATAATTTTATGAAGAAATTCGGGTTGTAAACGGGTTCGCTAGGACTGTCGACACACGATCCTTCATCCCTTTCCGTAATCTCTCTTCGCGCTCGACACCATCGTGCTATCAATAGATAGTACAATAAACAAATTATAGAAACAAATGTCATTTTAAGCGTCTACACTCGGCATTTGTTTACAGAATTTTCTAGAAAATTATTTGAAAATATAAGATGACAAATTTTCATCACTAAACATCACTGATAACATCATTCAAGAAAAATTATGAAAAAAAAAACGATTTCTTTCTGCCTTAAAATGTTCTCACTGGGCATTTGTTCATTTCATGATTAAACATCACTTATAACATAATTTGGATGACGTAGTTCTGTTAGCAGACGATGAGAAGGGGTCGAACCTAATGATGAGAATTTTCGAAGAGTATGTGGGATCAAAAGAACTGACGGTGAACGTAGGGAAGACCAAGGTGATGTGGTTCAGAAGTAGAAAGATCAAAATAGGTTACATTTGGAAGATGAACGGACAAACAGTGGAAAGTGTGGAGGAGTTCTGTTACTTAGGTTTTTGGTTTGAGGCCGGAGGGGGAAACGAGGTGCAGGTGATAAAAAGAATCGAATGTGCGAGTAAAGTAATGGGCCAATTATGGGGTATAGGAAAGAGAAGGTTCAATGACGATTGGAGAATGAGGGTTTGGTTGTTTGATGCGTTGGTTTGGGCGGTGTTGTGTTATGGAGTGGAGATTTGGGGATGGAAGGAACATAGGAAAGTGGAAAGCATGCATGACAGATTTCTGAGATGGGTAATGGGGGTTAGTTGGAGTTGCCCAGGACACATGTTAAGGGAAGAATTAGGAAGGGAAAAAATGGTAACAAGACAAATTAAGAGAACCTGGAGGTTTGAAGAGAAGTTGAAAAGGGGAGAGGGGAGCAAAATGCACAAGTATGCTTGGACGAAATTCGGAACAAGGAGACGAGAGGCAATTTGGGACATTCGAAATGGGAGGTAGAAAGGAAAAAAATGAGGAGGGTTTTTGATATAAAAGAAGAGGTCCTGTATTGGCAGATCATAGAATTAGAGCTATTAGTAAGACAAGGAGAAGAGAGATGGAGAAAGATTGTGGATTCGAGGTACAATAGATGGTATATGATGGTCAAAGGGTTAACGGAACCAGAATATTTGCAAAAAAAATAAAAAAGAAAGACAAATGGAATAGGGCGGTACGGTTCAGAATGGGAGTAGGAGTGAGAGCTTGTAGATATTGGATGGAGGAAGAGGACAATCTGTGCAGAGTATGTGGATACGAAATGGAGTCATGGGCACATGTGTTAGAGAGGCGTACAGGAGAGGAATATGGACAGTTGAGTGTGGATGAGTGTGTGAGATGGATTTTGGATGGTAATGGACAGGGAGTGACGTGGATGAAGAAAATGGAAGAAATAAGAGAAAGCAAGGGAACAGGGCAGAGCGAAACGGGTAATCATATCAAAGGAAATTAAATAGCAAAAAGTTAACTTTTAAAATTGTTGAAAATGAATTTTATGGTAAGAGGAAACGGAAGCCTTGGAATATGGCTCATTTTTAAAGTTTCAGAATTATTAGTATTAAGGTTATTGTTAGTTTAAGTAAGGCGAAACATTATAATATAAGCAGCGGTTAAGTTACATTAAGGATGGAATCTAAATATATGTACAGGGAGCGGAGCCCCTCAAACCCGTCAAAGGGAGAGATTAAATAAACATACATAATTTTACCAAAATTAAGAGAGAAGACTATTTCTCTCTGTCTTCAAGTGTCCAAACGGGGTATTCATTCATGTAATTTGTTTATAAAATCAATAAAAAATATGGAATGACCAATTTTTATTACTAAACATCACTGCTGACATCAATTAAGCAAAATTGAGAGAAAAAAAGGATTTCTTTCTGCCTTCAAATGTCCACACTGGGCAGTTGCGTGTCTCCTACCTGTGCACGAGCACAGATGGAACCCTCCCAACTGTAAACGTCAATATTTTGACGTGCACAGATGGTACCCAACTAACGTTTAACGTTCACAGATGGAACACTCCTAACTGTGCACGTGTTAATTAATACGATCAGGTTTTTAACATACAAGTCCACGTGCACAGATAATTCACTTTGTCGTGTACCGTGTATCGTGCACTGTATCATTCAACTGTATTAATTTAAACGAGTACAGTTAGGAGGGTACCATCCGTGCACGTTCCTGTGGTCATCGACGTGCACAATTGGGCTCGTGCACTGTTGATCTGTGAACAGTTGTCCTTCACCCGATCCTGAACGTAGGAAGATTTTTTCCACGAAAATAAAAAAAAACGGAAAAATCTATTTTTTTCGCTATTTGCATTAACATAAATGTTTAAACAAAGGAAAATTGAAAAATCAGATCACATAAATCTCTTCAAAACTGAATGCTTAATTAAAAAAAAAGGAATCCAAAATCGGTTAAGAATTGCATTCTAAAAGTTATTTTGAACCTCGCTTTTTTATTTAATTCCACTGTACCCCCCCCCCCCTTCGCCACTACGTATAATATTTTGTATTGAGTCAAACCAGGTTAACTGTATCACAAAATATTCCATGAAAACCTAAATTATGAAATAAATTATATATTTGTGAAGTATTCGACCATACAAAAAAACAATTTGAAGGACTTCTTCATATTCCTATTTATTGTTTGTTATTTTGTTACATAAACATTTAGACACTATTTTCTTGCAAAAAGCATAGGTCAAATTCTGTTGATGATAATCCAGTGAAATTTTTATGGATTGTCGATAAATATCCTCTCTTTCAAATGAACTACACAAAAAATCGAAATTTAAAAAAAAAACGCATTTTTAATAACAATTTTATAAACAATTGGGAATTTTTATGTGTTCTCCATACGCGACTGGGCTAAAATTTTACACACATGTGGAATGAACCTTCAGCTTCAAGTTTCTGAAGAAAAAAAAATTATATTTGACCTTGGGAATGTGGAAAACGAATTTTTTCCTCGCGCCGTCCATCGGCCGGCGGGCTCGGTGCTAGAGCGCCGAGGCCGCTAAACGTTGCTAAACATCCAAAACCGCACCCTAGATGTACGATGCATTTCATTTCGTTCTTCGTTTTTGCCGTTTTTTTGTGGAAAATTTGACTAGTTTGGAATTTTGTTTGTGCGTGAATGTAGTTTTCAATAAAAATCAGGACTGTGAAAATTCGTTACGTGATCAGTGCTTATTATTATCAAGAAAAAAATGGGTCGGGCCAACGTTTGCTGCAATCCGTTGAGAAAAGACAATCATAAATGCGTGACAAGTAATTTGTATCTAGTAACGAAGAAGTGGAATACAAAGTTTGAAAACTGTGTTGGTTTGTACGTTTGCAAATCTTGTCGCACGGCGTGCTACTTAGAAAAAGAAACTTTTGCTCCCAGCCATGTGGCATATTCGTCATGAACTCAAAAATATTAAGACAAAGACACATGCCCCGGAACAAAAGTTTCTTTTTCTAACATAAGTAGCACGTGCGACAAGATTTTGAAACGTACAAACCAAAATAGTTTTCAAATTCTGTATTCCACTTCTTCGTTACTAGATACGACCTATTTTTTCTTGATAATAAGCACTGATCACGCAAAAAATGTGCACATTCCTCATTTGCACAATAAAAATTTCCAAAATAATCAAAAGTTTCCACAAAAAACGGCAAAAATGAAGAGCAAAATGAAATGCATCGCAAATAATTTTATAGCGTTCGGGTTTGGATGTTTAGTGGCCTCGGCGCTCTAGCACCGCGCCCGTCGGCCGATGTACGGCGCGAGGAAAAAAATCGTTTTCCATATTCCCAAAGTCAAATACAATTTTTTTGCTTCAGAAACTCAAAGCTGAAGGTTCATTTCACATGTATGTAAAATTTTAACCCAGTCGCGTATGGAGAACACATAACAATTTCCAATTGTTCATCGAATTGTTATTAAAAATGCGTTTTTTAAAACAAACTTCGCTTTTTTGTCTGGTTCTTTTGACAGGGAGGATATTTATCTACAATCCATAAAAATTTCACTGGATTATCATCAACAGAATTTGACTTATGCTTTTTATAAAGAAAATAGTGTCCAAATGTTCATGTATTAAAATAACAAAAAAAAGGAATATTAAAAAATCCTTCAAATTGTTTTTTTTGTTTGGTCGCGTACTTCACAAATTTATCATTTATTTCATAATTCAGGATTTCTTGGAAAATTTTGTGGTACAGTTGACCTGGTTTGACGCAACTTCAGAGTGCTTTAATAATCGTCACCAAGATTTATCTGAAGGAAGGAAAGATTGTGGGCGTTCCCAAGGACCCTAATCTTGTAGATATAAGTGTTATTAGTTTGGGGTGGTTCAATGGACGAAGAACGAGCTTACGGCCCTTAATATCGCCACACGTAAGATCATGCATATGCTTAAAAGCTTGCATATCAATTCGTCCGTTCCGCGATTATACATCTGACGCCATCAAGGCGGGCGCGGACTTGTGAATCTTCAATGTCTTCATAATCGAATTGTTCTAAGTACAGCTTACACCATTGCACATAGCAGAGATCCTCTCCCAAAATTGGTCAGGAAACACGAGACACGACAGAGGGTTTCATTTTCGCATGTCAGGACGGTGTCATTTTCAACTTGGTATACCATGACCGCATTTTATGTCAAGAATTTTCCAGCTATAGGTGCAGATCGTGTCATGCACACGCTAGAACACATGATATCAATTGTTCAAAACGAGAAGTACCAAATTTTCTGGAACTACGATTTTCGATAGCAGTCTCCGTTGCACACTCGAGGCCTGACATCGTTCTCCAAGACTTCTAGAAACGAACTATACTCGTGATAGAATTCGCGGCTCCGGCCGGCTACAACATCACTGTCAACGAGAGATAAAATGAGGAGAGGTATCAAGACCTCAAAAAGAGCTTAAGAGAGCTGAAACGACTGTACCCAAACTTTTCGGTTAAAGTAATTGTCCTTGTGATCGGTACTCTCTGAGGTGCGAAACTATCACTGGTTCGAAACCTTAAAGCCATATCCGCGTGCCAAAAATATGCCAAGGTACTTGCGAGATGCATGCAGAAAGCTGTCATCCTTGGGTCGCTTTGTGTCCTTAAGGCATTCGTATTTTGTCAACAAAGTGCTGTTTGATTGTCAGCAGCAGATATATTTATATATATTATATATCTTAATATGTATAATTAAAAGTTTGTCATAAGAGCAACCGCGGCATTTCACTGGGAGCAGGTAAAATTCTACAAAATTGCACTCGCTCCAGGCGGAATCGCGGTAACGTTCCAGCTGTAACCACGTCTCATGACTTTGAGATAGGTGTCTTAGCCTTTCGTTGACATGTAGGGGTTCTTTTTAGGCTATTAACCAGTGGAAGCTTAGCACCTCCAAGAGCACCGATGATCAGGACGACTTTCACGAAATATCAAGAATATCAAAATCAAAATCACTCCTTAAATGATTCTCCCTAACCCCTTCCTCCCTCTTCTGTATTGTAGATCCTCAGTTATTGGTCAAACTTCCGAACCCTTTCCGTGAATGGTCTACCAGATGTGATGTAGTCAATCACACACTGAACTCGGGACGCATTCTGTCTTGCCCATCCAAGTTTCTTGTTCAGTTGATGAAAGCATCTTTTGGTCTCTTGTTCCTTCATCGGTTTTAGCCATTGATTTGAATCAGCCAAAGCTATTGCAGCACCATAAACTGAACAATTGATGGTGCAGAGGTCAGACGCTTTCGAGATATCATCACGAAGGGAGGTATCCATTTCAGCCAGGTCTTGGGGCTTAGAAGGAACCTGGATGTTAATGTTCCTTCTGGTCCTGAAATCGCGATCATCTCTCAGGAAGTGCTGCTTTCCGCGGCTGGTCTTAATGTCGCTTCCTCCCCTTCGTCTGCGGCTCGTTTATACAGCTAATGGGGAAGCACACTGCGTACATATCTCCTTCTCGAGAGGTAAACGGCTTGATTTCGCAAGACTGATGCAAAACGTGCGGAAGCTCTGGGTGTTTCTGGCACCATGGAGTGTGTATATGCTCCATGAAGCCTCCGTGAACGGGGATAATGCTGGCATCGTAGCAGTCTAGCAAGTCATCCTTGAGTTTATTCGTCCACTCATTGTCGGCGGTTCATCGTCGTGTTTCCATCTAAATTATTTTCCATACCCCGAAATCTAGCCTGATCGGCACTGTTTGCCTACCCATTATCGGGTGTTTGGCGCGTCCGATCGTTTTGGATCGCATCTAAAACTTTTTGGTGGTTTGGTTTTGTCATTGTTGTTCCCACGAGCAACAAGGTAGAGGGTGTGCCATGTGCAAGGATAAGGCTGCATACTCTGAAGGCCCTATGACAAAGCCACCGAACGCGTCCTCAAGTTGCAGATAGAGGGTCCCTGTACCAATGGTTTCTGCTAAATATGGTTACAATAATTAATAAGCAGTCGCGAACGATTCTCCAGGGATGGCCCCGAAGGAATAACCCCCAAGCGGAGGCGTAGAAACCGTGCCAAAAGCACAAAGGCACCTGGGTTATGTGTGTCAAACGATGACTCTGGTGTACCAGGCGTGGTATCTGTGGTGCGAGAAGGACCTAGAGCTCTCGCACTTTTCGCATCAACGTCTGCGAAACCGTGCCGAGGAGCTCCGGTTAAGTGGTTACGTAAGCGGAGCGCCTGCTCAACCGCAGCCAGAAAAAGCCAGCATTAGAGAAATGGAGGCAACACTGAGACCAACCGCGGGCAGGCTCCTATTAGAGAAAGAGCGATGCTTTAGGACCAGGAGATTTTTCAAAAGAGTCCAACCTCTGGAATATCCATTGTAGTATGTATAATGCAGCGAGAACTTTGGCGGATGCAAACCGTAAAGCAAAACCAACGGCTGATCATAACACCAAAAGACGAATGCAGCAACTCAGTACAAAGATAGGCTGAGAAAGACTGTACGCGTCCCGCATTTAGTGTGTGATTGACTACATAACATCTGGCAGGAATTTTATTTCCAGGGTTCAACAGTTCGCGCGTGTAATGCGGATCCGTCATCACACACTCAACAAGTCAAAGCTACTGACCATCAGGCAGTATATTGTTGACAGAATACGGGTACTATCTGACGCTAGGACAAGTCTATAGCGGAAGGAGGGGTGGGTAAAAAAAATTAACCGTTTTTCTCTAACCCATGTCGAATCTTCCAAGACCCTCCAGTTACTGTCGACCGTCCGCCCAAGCCAGAGGAGGTCGCAGCATTTCGGAGAGAATTCTACGAAGTCCAGCATCCACCAAATGAAGACACAAAGAACATAAATAGCTTCAAGGAGCTGTACAATGCCCTTATGAAACCAACTACCGAGGAGGTGAAAAAAGTGTTAAGAGGCATGAAGAACTAGTCCGCTCCGGGACCTGATGGTATCAAGACCTTCTGGTGGAATAAGTTTCCTTCTACCCACCAGCATCTGGCCCACATTTTCATCTTATTTCTAAAGTTGAAAGAGCCTATTCCGGAGTAGTTGGTAGCAGGACGCACAGTGCTCCTGCCGAAAATGGGCAAATTAGCTGACCCTAACTATTACAGACCAATAACTTGTCCGAACACGCTGTATAAGATCTTCACAGCTATCCTAAATGATAGGATTGTTCAGACAATCGGACCTGTGTGGCGAGAGATATACGAATAACGCGGCTCAATGAAAGGCGTCGGGAGAACCTGCTCATCGATAGAGCTGTGTGCAAAGACGAAGAATCCTAGCTGCGCTGTCTTTCGATGGCCTGGATTGACTACCGGCAAGCTTTCGATTAAACCTCCAATTGTAACAGAATTGCTACTCGTCATTTTGGCTCGACGCGGCCCTGCACGAACGGGTTGCTGGACCGCGTACGAGAAGGGACGGAATTCCCCGAGGGGACCCGAATCCTCCGGTGGTAACGCGGTTATGATCAGTCTTGGCTCGTTCGTTCGGCCATACACTACTTTCTTTGGGGCTCTGGCCATCGCTACAGTGTGCTATTGGGACCGCTCTCCGTTGGCCTCCTACGATCGTCCATCACCTAGGATTCGCCCCGCCTGAGGGAACTCCAGGTTCCGAACTCGAGGGTCGACTACTCCCTCAACCTGGGCCACGACCGCCTTCCGGCCTGCAGCCGCGGATGTGCAGCCTACTACTCTGCTTGTAAGTGGTAATAAAAACCCTTTTATCTTAAAGGCGACTTTTTAGTGCGTTCATTCCTTTTCTCTCGGCATCCGGTTCCCTTTTCCCTCCTCGGTAGGCATCCCTCGCCATACCTGGCGCCCAACCCAAAAAACCCACACTTTTCCTTTACAAAAAAAAGAAATCCCAAAACCTGCTGAGAAAAAGGAACACAAAATGCAAAATGCTCAAAGTCAAACACTCGCAGCACTCTACTTTCGACTCTTACTCTCAAACGTATTTAATTTTTTGCATGTTAATTGATCCTATTGCCTTGCCAAATTGACATGTTTGATAACTTATATTCGCTGAATTTCGAATTTGCAGTGATTGATATGTGCTCTTGCCTTATATATGCTCTTCATGTTTACATGCTCTTGATTTATATGTGTCTCCGAATCTATACATGCCTTTGATAAATATGTGCCTTTGAATTTACATGCTCATGATTTATATGTAATTTCTCTTATTTACCTGTACAATTATTTATGCACCATGATTTCTTATTATTTCTATTGGCATTCTCAAAAAGCCTATACGCGCAATGATTTATAGATGCTTTCGAGCTAAATATCGTTAGGCTTGCCATTTAAAAATATATGGAAAAACCCCACCATGCGTTCATTCGCGATACCTCAGGGAAAGCGATTTACATTTAGCGAAAGTATGAAACCATAAACGGAATTTAAAATGGTGATTCATCCCTCCGTGGATGAAAAGTAAAACCGATCTTACTTCAATAAGAAGGAAAGTAAGATCGAAATGAAAAAATAAGAAAATAGGAATTTGAAAAATAAGGCACTATACTTTTATTGGAAGATTGGAAAACCTCGGAAATTAGTTAGGGAAATAAGGAAACCTAGAAAAACCGAAACATTGCGAATTTTGATTCTCATTGAATATTTCACGCACCGAACGAAATAAACCGTTCAAGCGCGCAAACAAGTTCGCACGTGCAGCGAGCAATACCTGCGAGTCGCGGCAAGGTCACGCGACGTATCTTGTAAACAAAGGGTCCTACAAAGAAAATAAACGTATTTTCGAACTCCGGAAGCAATTAAATATCAAATTAAAATATTAATTGAAATCTCCGAATAAAATGGGAATTTTGAATTGAAAGGACACATTTGACAAAATTTATACAGGGTGTCCCACAAATGATAATTTGAATTTAAATTAAAATAAATGGAACTCAGGTCGGGCAAAATTAAAAATAAAATGACTAACCCAACCACAATGGAAAGCGATCACGAAAACCTAGATTTGGAAGGTGCCGCCGCACTTCCAAATCAAAACATTAATTTGACAAACGAAACGCACCAAAGTAGGGGAGCAATCCCAAAATTAATTAACAGGTCAATCGGTCGCGGTAGAGGGTTCACACGAAAAAATACGGAAACACCCAGTATAAACAATAGGACAAACCAAAACAAAATCACCCCACCAACAACTATAGACCTAACTCAAACTCGAAATAAAACCTTTGACCCCATCGACAATACACTCTTTTGGGATCATGAAGATTTACCTAACTTAGACGGGCCCTACCCCAGAAACCAAACAAGACAGGAAATAGATAACAAAACTTTCGATTGCGATTCCTTTTTGGAAAACAATACACAGTTTCTTTTCGAAACGGACGAGCTTCTAGAAACGATAGAATTCAATGAATTTATGAACAAACAAAAAGAAAGATTTTTTAAAGAAAGGGGAAAAAGGGCAAATAATTTAGGAATTAGACTGAATCCGCCAGAAAATAGTTCATTCGAACATAGAAAGAAAATAATAGAGCCAAATACTAGGAAAAATAGAAGCGAAACTCATAACAGACAATCCGTTCAATTTAATTTAAGGAAAAGCTCAGAAGAACCTCGATTAACCTCTAACAATAATATCGACAATTATAACGAAGTAAGAAATAATAACTTGAAACTACAATATACAGACGACAACGAAACAGTACAGGACAGAACAAACTCAAAACAAAACAAACGACATAGACTCTCGACAACAAGGGAAAGGTCAAACAGACACTCTAGAATCCATACAAATAATACAGATACTGATAGCGAACCTGAAAATAATTTGAACAATGAGACAATCCCAGCAACTTATTTTCCTTTCGGAATGATCCAAACACCCTTCCAAATTATGAGTAATTGGCCAATTAAATTTCGTAATAATAAAGACGATAGTCCCGCGCATTTCCTGGAAGAACTACAAAGATTTAAAAGGGGGTACAAAATAAATGACCGTGACATTTTAGAAAATTTAGACGCCCTACTAATTGAAGACGCAAAAGATTGGTGCGAGATAAACAAAAACTCCTGGAGGCGTTTATCCGATTTTTTTGAGGATTTCAAAAACGCTTATATCGACGAAAGATTTTCAGAAGAAATAAGACAAAAAATTAAATTTTGCAATCAAAAACGAACCCAAGACATACACTCGTATCTAACGGAAATTAGAAAATTATTCACAAAATTGTACCCTCGTAAAAGTCGCGAATGGGAATTACGCAGAACCTATGAAAACCTTAGAATCGAATATAAAATGTACATAAAAAGGAATGATTTCGAAACTTTTGAGGAATTAGAAGACTTAGGTAAGGAGTGGGAAACTGAGCTAGCCAAATCCAAAATTCGAGGGCAAGTTTTACAAATTACAGAACCTAAAATCGATGATAAAAACGAACAAAAGCGTGATGATAGTAACGGGGATAAAAATAATTCGGAGAATAATAAAGATTTAAGGAAAAATAATAACGGTCAAAATAATAACAAAAGCGGATACCAAAATCAAAACTACCAGGGCAGAAACCAATACAAAAATCGATTTCCATTTTCACCATTTGGATTTCCACATCCACCTTTCTCAAAACAATACCAACAAAATCTCAGACCTAGAATCCCACCTAGTTTTCAACCAAATTACCTACTCAGATTCACAAACAATAGATCCAGATACCCTTACAACCCCTACTACCAAATGTTACCGACGTTCAACCAAATGTCGTTGGGCTCAAATCAAGGTCAAAGCAATCCGATGATCGAATTCCCAAAGGAAAAAGCCGAAAATAGTTCAGGAAGTAATAACAAGGATAATAAACCAAATTCCCAAAAACCAAATTACGGAAACAGAAATCAAAAACTTGATAATAATTCTAATAAAGATTCCCAAGATAAAATAAATTTCGATCAAAACAAAAATCAAAATTTAAATCCGCGCACAAACGTTACAACAAACAATAGTAATTGTTATCATTGCGGTTTAACGGGTCATTTTAAAAGAGAATGTCCATATTATACATACAACCAGGGAAACTGGAGGGGCGGGTATTAGAATCAAAATTATTACAAACTAATACCGAAACGCCAGAATATTTAAATTCGGATAAAGACGAAGCGACAGAAACGCGCTTCCATTTAATAACAAAATTCGAAGATACTTTATTTCGAATTTTAGTAGATACTGGTGCCACACATTCATACGCTGGCAAGGAATTGCTGGAAAAAATCCAGAATTCCAAATTCTCAATTCTTAAACCCGTCTCGCGAAAATTAATGGTCGCGAACGGCAAATCAGTCGACATAATTGGGCAGGTAGTAATCCCAATTAGAGTCGGAAAACACACAAAACACGTAATGTTCAGGTTAGTCCCAAAATTGAACTCCGTAGGTATTTTAGGTACGGACATGTTAAAAGCCCTGGGAATGACTTTAAATTATCACACGGAAACCTGGTGGCTCCCAGGGAGTCCCCCCACCTACTACCCTATGGAAGCTTATCCAAAATCGCTCCCTACCCCAATAATCGAAAATAAAACCGAAACTAAACCTGACATTTCAAAAAAGGAGAATAAGGAAGTTAAAAACGAAAAAATTAAAAATAAACCAGGGATCAAAGAAAAAGAAAATAGGACAATAGAGACTAAACCGAAATTCGGAGGTAAAATTAATTTAAAAAGTACCAGAGAGTCCGATAAAAATAGTCGAAAGTTAGAAAATAGTAAAATTCCCATTGTACCCGTCAATCCTAACCAATCCCAAAAAACCAAAAACGCCCAAATCCCTGTAACAAACCCCATAAAGGATATTTCAAGCGTAATGAACATCCCCACAAGTAACAAATTCCAACCCCTAGAGAGCATCCCCATCCCAGACACTAGCGACGATTCGTGCATAGAAGACTCATTCAAACTAGATAAACCTAGAATTAGGAAAAAGGGCATGAAAAATAATTCAAGAAAAATTTATCTTAATAGCGAATACGAAAACAAATACAAAAATTGCGATGTTAATCTTTGGAAAAATAACAAAGTTACCAATCGAAAAAAATCGGAAACTGCATCTCAAAAAGTGAATGAGATATCAGAAAGGGATAATAGGAATCAATGGATTTATTTTAAAAACAAAGCGGTTAAGTTAAATAACATTTCGGATAATTTAGGAAAAATCGAAGAACAAAATATTTGTTCAACAGAAATTTGCGAAGGTATTGTGGAGCTTAACGAAAGCCAACAATCACAATTAGAAAAACTTTTAGAAAATAAAATAAAAGTTTACCAGGGAAAAGAGCATAGGGCGACTCACTTAACGAAACATAAAATTGATGTGCAGGGCCACGATCCCATAAAACAGCGATACTACCACGTGAGCCCCAAAATCAAAGAAATAATTTATCAAACAGTTGATAAATTATTAGAGCAGGATATAATAGAACCCTCTTGTTCTGATTGGTCAAACCCTATAGTTATGATCAAAAAACCAGGGAAAGATTATAGATTCTGTTTAGATTTCAGAAAGGTTAATATTATTACTAAAAAAGACCTCTATCCAATCCCACTCATGACAGAAATACTGGACACTTTAAGATCAGCAAAGTTTATTTCCAAAATTGATTTAAAATTAGCGTATTTACAAATTCCATTAGAAGAAAATTCAAAACCAATTACAGCATTCACAGTCCCTGGAAAGGGCATGTACCAATTTAAAAGGATGCCATTCGGTCTAACCAATGCTCCAGCCACTTTCCAGAGACTGATGGATAAAATCATCACTCCAGATCTAAAGCCAAACGTTTTTTGTTATTTAGATGATATTGTAATAGTAACACAAAATTTTGAGGACCATTTGAAATATTTAAATTTTGTATTAGATAAAATCAACGATGCAAATTTAACGATCAGCCCGGACAAATGCGAGTTCGGCTGCTCGGAAATCAAATATTTAGGTTTTAAAGTTAACGACAAAGGACTCCAAATAGACGACGAAAAAATTCAACCAATCCTAGAATTCCCTAAACCTAAAAATATTAAACAATTACAGCGCATAATAGGGATGGCAAGTTGGTACAGGAAATTTATCCCACACTTTGCCGAAACAATAGAACCAATGAACAGGTTATTGAAAAAAGATAAAAAATGGGATTGGGGATTAGAACAAGATGAGGCTTTCCAAAAAATTAAGGATCTCTTAACTTCAGCACCTATATTAACCTGCCCAGATTTTACTCAACCATTCCTACTCGAAACCGATGCGAGTAATACAGGGTTAGGAGCCGTACTTACACAAACAATTGATGGCATAAATTACGTGATAGCATACGCGAGTAGAAGTCTAAACGGTGCGGAATCGCGTTACTCGGCATCCGAAAAAGAATGCCTAGCGGTAGTTTGGGCCATACGAAAATTTAGGCCATATTTAGAAGGTTACAGCTTCAAAGTAATCACGGACCACTTAGCGTTAAAGTGGCTCCATAACCTAAAAAACCCCACTGGCCGACTAGCCAGATGGGCCTTAGAATTACTAGAATATGACTACGAAGTCATATATCGTAAAGGTAGTTCAAATTTAGTCCCTGATGCTCTTTCGAGATCAGGAGAACCTCCAAAAAACATAGCGTTCGCGTTAGCTTGTATCGTAGAAAAACCAAAAGCGGACATTAACGACAAAACAGACGAATGGTACTCCACTAAATTCAGACAAGTTACAAAAAGACCAGAAGAACACGAAAAATGGCGAATCAGAGATTCGCAACTCTACTTTTACAGAACTGACCCACTCAAATCTACACTATTACCAGACTCGAACCCCTGGAAATTAGTCATACCCCAAAAACTTAGACGTCAAGTTTTACGGGAAAATCACGACGAAACCCAGGCAGGACATTTAGGCTCAGAGAAAACTTACGCGAGAATTTCCGAACACTACTTCTGGCCAGGGGTATATTCGGACGTTATCAATTACGTAAAAAACTGCCAGACTTGTCAAAGAGTAAAACCGGGTAACCAAAGTAAAGTAGGATTAATGGGAAAGAGAATCGTCGAAGAACCATGGACCATAGTAGCAGCTGATATCATGGGACCATTGCCGATTTCAAAAAAGAGAAAAAACCAATATATTCTAGTGTTTGTAGACTTATTTACAAAATGGGTCGAAATAATACCGATTAAAAAAGCGAACGGAACAGCGATAGAGTCAGAATTTAATAAACGTGTCATTTCGCGTTGGGGAACACCGCGGATTCTCCACACCGATAATGGCACAGAATTTGTCAACAAAACATTAAGGGAATTAACGGAAAAATTCGGCATTAGGCACACGAAAACGCCAAAATACTACCCCCAAGCTAACTCGACAGAACGATACAATAGAACAATTAAACAAATAATTAAAACCTATTTAGACAACGATCATTCGACCTGTGACGAACACATAGACGATTTGCAGTTCGCAATTAATACTAGCAAAAACTCGTCAACTCAATTTACCCCAGCGTTTTTAAATTTAGGTCGCGAACTATGTAAGGACATTTCCTGCCCGTTGGAAATTCCTTACTAAAAATTTTGCAAAATGGCCTACCTCAACTCAGTCCTCCATTGTAGTGCCTTGTCCCTAGCTAAGCTGAAAAAAAGTAAAAGAGAGAAGACAAAATATAGGCAGGATAGGCCCAAGTGGCTTATCAGGGCCGAAGGCCTGAGAAAGATTAAGTAGGTCAAAAAGAAAAACAGAAGCTGAGTTAACGTGACTCAAAGAACAGATCCATTATATTCTAAATTTTATTCCGATAAAATTATGAGGTCATTAAGTCCCTATTGCTAAACCTGAAATTGAAAGAAATTCACAAAAAAGAAAAGGGGGGGGGTGGGTTTCCTAACCAATAATTTTTAAATCACACACATCCTTTTCCCAGGCGCTTGGTTTTATTATCAATGACACATATAAATTTCCGACATTTTATTCTTTATAACAAGATCGGTCGCGCATTTCCAAAATCCACACTACTCAACAATAATGTCCAATTTTACCGGTAACCACTTTTAAAACGCGGAAACCTAACTCTAACCAAACCTATGGCCACGTGGCCCGGAATTCGCCATACTTTACTTTACAAAAAAAAAAAAACTAAAGAGTTCCTTTAAATCATACAAACCCCAATCTCACCATTATAAAATGAACTCATGGTCGGTTCCCCAAAATAATAAAAATATACAACTTAGCACCGACCACGAGGTACGACGCGAACAAATTTCAAAGTTTCGTCATTTCCGGTAATGAAGCGGAACTCCTACCCTAAAATTTCGGAACACTCGCGGCAGGTTTTGCTCGAGGCGTGAAAATCGAAAAATTCAACTTCTCGATTTTCACCTCCCGAAGAAAATATTGCGGAACGCGAAACTAAGGATGACGAAATCGCGAAACTACTAACACTCCACACCGAAATTTATACCCGCGATTCTTCCAAACAAAAAAAAGAGAAAAACGCGGCACTTAGAGGGCTGGCTGAGCGCTTTGGCGGTAGTAGAATTAATGAAATTATCAGAACCACCCGCCAAAACTCTCCGCCAGAAATCAAAAAGAACCACTTACCCCTTCGTGCTCGAACTTTCTCCAAGTTCCTTTAACAATTTTAAACATTTTTGCTTTCTTTCGTTATTAATCCTTATTTTTCTAATTTACGATCCTCCTCATGGAGGATTCGGAGCGAGAGTGCCGAGACGCGCAACGCATAGTAGGCAGGTTCGCTTGTCGGCTTCCTTCCTGTTGTCCAATCAGAGCGTCGTACCCACATGTCTCGAGGTTTTCCGCCAATCGTAGCTCCCCGGATCCTCGACGGCCGCCATCTTGCTGGAAGAACATACCGGTATCTCTGCCGCCAAAACAGAAGAGAACTTTGTTAATACCAAAACCCTACGATTCTGAGTGGAATCCTTAGTTAGTTTACGTTTTCCACTCAGAATCCTTAAGTATTAGTCAGAAGATGGTTTTATTTAATGGAGTGGTTTCACCAAGTCCGAGCACCCTCTGTCACTTCCGGGACTTCCGGAATATGGTTTTGAAGAATATGAAATTGGGCCATCCAATGAAGGGTTCAGTCCCATCTCCTTCTCTTTCCAACGTATCAGCTTCCTTCCTTTACTGCCCCGTGATCGGTGAGCGCCAGTCGATAGGACAGAAAAGGACAGACCATCGGAATGCTTCTTCCCTCTCATGGACCGAGTGTATGGAGATTTGCATTTGGAATGAGGGTGGGACTGACAGATGCCGCCATCTTGTTCCTCTTTGGTGTGAGATACTCTATCCTGCTCCCCTCCCTTGGCAATGTGGCGAAATACTGGTCGGAATCCGTACGCCAGAAAAGGATAGCCTGTGTCCAAGTTCTCTCCCTCTTTTTCTGGCTTATCGTGGTAGGACCGCTCTGTCGTTTTCGGGACGTGTTGTTGTTGACGTTGCTCCGCTGTCAGTTTTGCTCTCGACCGAAGTTTCCGTTCTCGGGACAATAAGTACATAAAAAAAAGGAACAAAAGGAGCGCATGAATAAATAATTCGATGTCGTGCCGAAAGTGCCCTTGTGGAGTGACCCTCGTTCCGAACTCCCAAGTGAAGAGAGAGGACGCGTATTTTACCAGTGCCAGTGGGGAGGTTATGTTGTTCCGCAACAACAAGTGACAGGTAGTATTTTTACCCTGTCACAACTAGAACCAATCCAGTCGCTCAGAAAAAATATAGAAACCGATAGCGAGATAGAATTTCAAAGCGTGGACAAATGGACAGATAGATTAAGAAAGTTACAAATCATAAAAGAAGAAGTCCAGAAAAATTTAGATATAGCGAACGAGAGACAGGCCAGTAACTATAACTTGAGAAGAAGACCGCTAGAATTTAAAATAGGAGATAAAGTTTTAAAAAGGGTGACCAAACTATCAAATAAAGCGGATAAAAAAGCAAGTAAACTTTACGATCAGTACGAAGGTCCTTTCATTGTTAAAAAGAAAATTTCCCCAACGATATATGAGTTAAAAAATCTTAAAGGAAAAAGTATCGGGGCATGGAATATAAACGACTTTAAAGTAGACATAGGCAAACGGAAAATTAACGAACATTAGATAAAAATAATTTAAATTTAAGTAATGGCAAAAGGCAATGGATCAATAACACCACACGAAACAGATAAAATTACTCAATACACCAAAACTCAGAAAAGTAAATACAAACAGACTCCAAAGACAATCGGACAGTACGAATTTCGTTTTTTCTTTTTCCCCTTTCAGAGAAATGGAATCAGCAACCAAATGCTACTTGTGCCAACACTGGATCCAAGTGCCAAAATATGAGAATCACTTACAGGAATGTAAAGCCTGGAATTGGCTATTAAAGCGTCTCAATGGGGCCCAAGAAAGGGACCTACACTACCACCCACATAAACACGTGCGCCACGTGTTTGAAAAAACAGAACCTCTAGAGGAATTGGAGGGAGCAGTGGGAGGTGTTTTAGAAAAAACACCAGATCTTCCCCACTGGCTGAAAAAACAAGCAGTCAACGACCTAAAACTTAAAGCAACCCTCGAACACCTGAAACACAGTAACAGGATCACATGGGAAAAATACTCGAAATTTAAAGAAGATCAAAGAGAGACAAAAATTAGAGAGGAAAGGGAGAAAAGGATAAAGAAAGAGGAAGAAGAGGCAAGGATCAGAAGAGAAAGAGAAATACCATGGAAAAGGGTATTAGAACAACGAGAACGGCTACAAAGGGCAAGAAGAGAAGAGGAGGAACGAAGGGAAGCCTAAGAGGAACAAATTAACAGGGAATGGAGGAACCATAGGGAGCAAAGCAGGAACGAGATCAAAGAATGGATCAAAAGCAAAAGCAAAGAAAACTAGAACGAAATGCCGTTCTCATAAAGACAATTAAATATTTAAACCGACTACTTAACACCGTAAAACTTGTCCGACACTCCTTATGACGACACACTCTAACCTGGAAAATAAATCCACACCATTTTGACTACAAAACGAAAATTTTTGTTCCCCCCACCCTTATTTATTTTTCAGAATCAATAAAACCATGGAGGAAGACTGGAGGGCGGAAATGGAGAAGAACATAAAAACCATCAGTATTAAAACTAAGGAAAGTTCAGAGGGATTCCATTGTCAATTTTGCAAAAAACTAATTCCGAAACTGATTTATTTAATACACGACTCATTTTGCAACAATAGACCACACAGGTACAAAAAAAATTACACAACCCCCGACTCTAACAATCAAACATACTTACAGGGGGGCTGGGGAATAATAAATAAGAAAATACAGAACCTTCTAAAAATAGAAATCGAGGAATACGAAATAGAATTAAACATTGACAATAAAACAATGGAAGACCTCGAAAAAGAACTTATTAATTTAAAAAAAAATTCAGTTACACATCCGAACCTCCGTGGGGGAGGGGGGGTGTAACAGAATTGTTCCTCGTCATTTTGGCTCGACGCGGCCCTGCACGAACGGGTTGCTGGACCGCGTACGAGAAGGGACGGAATTCCCCGAGGGGACCCGAATCCTTCTGTGGTAACGCGGTTACGATCAGTCTCGGCTCGTTCGTTCGGCCATACACTACTTTCTTTGGGGCTCCGGCCATCGCTACAGTGTGCTATTGGGACCGCTCTCCGTTGACCTCCTACGATCGTCCATCACCTAGGATTCGCCCCGCCTGAGGGAACTCCAGGTTCCGAACTCGAGGGTCGACTACTCCCTCAACCTGGGCCACCACCGCCTTCCGGCCTGCAGCCGCGGATGTGCAGCCTACTACTCTGCTTGTAAGTGGTAATAAAAACCCTTTTATCTTAAAGGCGACTTTTTAGTGCGTTCATCCCTTTTCTCTCGGCATCCAGTTCCCTTTTCCCTCCTCGGTAGGCATCCCTCGCCATACAATATACTTATCATCTGTTTATTGGAAAGCTTAAAAGTTCATACACACATCGTGAGGTGCATAGAGAGATTGATGCCGATTTCGAAAACCAGATTCACTATCACATCTGGAAAACATCGTGTGATAACTAACAACGTTACCCAAGGGTTCCCTAGGGTACTTCAGCGGCAAACCTAAAAATAGAAAGCATAAGATCCCTCATGTATTTTACGCGGATGATCTCAAGATCTATACTAAAAATAAAGAGCAATAAGATTCAGCTCTAGGGATTGTCCAAGAGTACACTAAAGAGATTGGAATGGAGTTTGGTTTAGAAAAATGCGCCAAGGTTCATTCAAAGCGAGGAAAACTTAATGGCATCCCCGAAAACCCTGAGCTCGTCGACAGAAGAGCTATACGACACCTTGGCGCTGGTGAGACCTATGGGGACGGTGACTGGTACTTGCGGCCGCTAGGGTCGCTAGTGCGCGTGGAGATATACAAGACGACGGTTCCAACGGTGGTAACGTCTGCTATTAGAATTATATCTGATTAAATCAGTCCTTCATAACGCAGCGTTGAGGTGATTGCTTCAAGCACTATTTTCGAAATGCCAGGTGTGCATATGGTATTTGGGTGTACAAATAAAGGAGCAAATCGGCTTCCAAATAACAAAAACTAAGAAAACCGTAGATAATGCCTTGTTCTTGTGTACAAGGTATATCTCCACTCACGGTGCTGCCCTCTGAGCTGAGCTTGAAAAATCGCCGTCCCCATACATACCTGAGCGTGCCACAGAGCCGCATATAGGACGTGATATCCATAAAGGATACTCTCTGATGCGAATACAAACGTCTTATCCGACGGATTTGGTCCTTTCGAACTGTCGGCGAGGAACAAAGTATCTGCAACGAATATCATTGTTGTCCCGGTAGTACTCTATTCATTTGAATTTGCTCCATGGGCGAAGGAAGAGTTTAGATCCCTTGATATGATTCTCTCTCGAGGAGAATCAACAGTTTTTCGCTGATCGACCGCGTCTGTTCAGCGATCTCCCTGTCTGTCAAAAATCCACCCAAGCCCAAGGAGGTAAAGACTTTTGGAGACAGGTATACAAGATTCAGAAGACACTGAAGTTGGAAGAAAATACTAACAATATAATCCACTTCAAGGAGTTTTGCAAAAATCTTATAACAGAAGTTTACTTCTACACACCAACAGCTGGCCTACCCTTACCGAAGAAAGGCGAATTTTCCAACCCAGAGAATTAAAGGCCAATAACTTGTTTGAACACGATGAATAAGATCTTCACACACTATCCCAAACGAGAAGATTGTTCGCAGAATTGAGCCCATGTGTACGAACAATGTGGCTCGAAAAAAGGTGAAGCGGGCTGCCGAGAGAACCTGCTAATTGACAAGTGCGCCTGCAGAGACACAGGAGCCCATTAACTTGCCCTGTGATTGGCCTGGATTATTGTGTGTCAACCAAAAACGACCTCTTTCAGTAGGGCCTCTTTCAGGGTGACACCATGTACCCTCTGCTTTCTACCATCATGCTTCTGCCACTATCTTTCGCACTACTTTATTCTCCTGGGTACCTCTACGGCGAAACGAATAATTGCGAGCATAAGGTCACTCATGTATTTTACATGGATGAACTGAAGATCTATGCTTCTGGTGAAAGCAAACTTCAACTTGCTTTAAATATCGTCAAGGGGCACACAGGAGAGATTGGTATTGCCTATGGATTGGAAAAATGTGCCAAGTACCTATACGTACCTGGGCGTGCCTCAAAACCGCATTCAGGACGTAACATCAGTGAAGGAATCTCTTCGAAGCAGATACAAGCATCATCTTCGACAGATTTGGTCTTCAAATCTGTCGTCGTTAAACAAGGTACCTGCGACTAACATGCTTGCCGTCCCGGTACGACTCTACTCGTTTGGGGTGGTTCAATGAACGAAGAACCAGCTTACGGCCCTTGATATCGCCACGCGTAAGATTATCCGAAATTAATTTAGGAACAGGGGATTTCATTTTTGCGTACCAGGATGGTATAATTTTGAATTTGGCATACCGTATGTAGGACACGTACTACCCACTTGTCCCACTACTCACGCGGGATGACGTATCTCCGCAGACGCAATGCGGCCCTAAGCGTGCTTTACTAGATAAAATCAACTGACCAAAACCAGAAGTTCCGAATATACCGGAACCACGACTTTCGGACCGCAGCGTCCATTGCACACTCGAAGCTTGACATCGTTTTCCAGGACTTCGAGAAACGAACTATATTCATAATGGAATTCTCGGCTCTGGCCGACGTGAACATCAAAGACAAGGAGAAGGAAAAGAAGGAGAGGTATCGAGACCCTATAAGGGAGCTGCGGTGATAATACCCAGAATATTCGGTTAAAATGATTGTCCTTGATTTCGATTGATTACGAATGAATGCGAAATCTGTTTCAGACGCACGGACTCATTCGAAGCCCTCCTTACAGTTTCAACTTCCAAAGATGCGAGATCGTCAAACCACACGGTAATTTCTGATAATTAGACTACCACATTCCGCCTAGAAACAATCAATTGAGATCGATTGTAAACGATACAACTAACATCGCAATCGTTCCGAATCGTGTTTCTTATTCATGAAAACATGATTCACAACTATGGAGCATTTTGCATTTCCCAATTGGGTACTTGGAATTTGGCACGTGATGGCATCACTTTCAAACAGTATATATTATGAAAAAAGTAAATAAAGATTTCTCAATAATTCTTACCACATGAAAGTGGTGCTGCTATACAAAAAATGTGCTTATAGTATTCTATGTTAAAAATATAGAATCAAATACAAGATAAAAATGAAAAATTGATTTTATATTAATGTCCGGAAGTTATTAATTAAATAAGGTCGAACAGTTAAAAAATAATGTTACAGAAAGAAGATTTTTCAATCAGAAAGAGGTCTCAATTTTTGATCATTTCCCTTTATTAACACATAATTCACCTTATAATTCAAAAAAGAGTTTTTAATAATTCAAATTTGTACGTTTATAGTTTATGGAAATGTAAGTACTCAAAATGACGGCAAATTCTTTCAAAGCTAGACAGTATATTTACAATAACGTCGTAGATCTTATATTCGGTAATCGTTAGAGATATCACTTCACTTCTATCGCTCATTTGAAAAAACGAGCACCAGTAAATAAAATTCAATGTTTAAGTTTTCGAAGATAAACCTTTTCTTTATCTTAAGTATTTAAGAATAAATAAAAGGATAATCAAAAATCTAGAGACTACAAAAATTACATTTTAAAATTCAACTTTCTAAAATATGTACTCAATTTTAAACTTAATAATTTCTTAATTTTACCGTTTCAAACCCAAAGTTAAAAAATTTTTGAAATTAAACTCATATAAATTTTAGTTACACAACAAGTACATTTTCATGTAATTTGATAGATTTTTCACACTAATAATTTATACAATTTGGGGGAAAAAAGTAAGCTGCATTTTAATTTATCTATACGAAATGAAACAATTTAAGATACAAGTTCGTATTCTTTGATATGCTACAATGTCAAAAAACGTTCATACTCTTATAACATATAAGAGTTTATGAAACAATGAGAATCATACGTAGGTACAAAGAAAAAAGAAACATTTTTTAGACTGTAGTATAGGAAATTTGACTAAAATTATAGAAATATGTGGCTATTTTTTACAATGTTTCCGAAAGGTGAGAATATAAACAAAAATGCTGTGCTTGGGGAAAAACCCCTTAAGATGCTTCAAACGACTCGCGGGTTAGAAATTTTCACATTACGTGTACAATAAGGAGGAATTGTTTGATGTAATATTTTTACCACATAATTTGCACATAATTTACCACATAAATTGCCTCAAACCGCAATCCAGAGTGGAGCCTTTCGGTGGCCACGGGCCTACGAGTGCGCTCTGACATATCTACTCTGCTAAGTGCTAAGCACCTTGTTTGTATTTTAGGCACATTTAACAATATATTTGTTTAACCCAAAGAAGTATTCAATCAATAATTAGCGACTGTACTATAGGGTTAATTATAAACTGTAGGGTATCTGTGGGGTAAGATTCAAGGGACAGGAGCGAAGATTTCTGCAAACACATCCAGCCTTGCTTCCTGCTTTGGGAATCGAACCCGCGCCAGCGTCCCTACCAAGGCTGCAATGCTGTAACATAAGACAATCACGATACCATCTGAGCCACGATGACTCCGTAAAGAAGCAAAAATGTTGAGCTTAAAAAGATAAAAAAACTTTCTTGAGGCCATTTTTTTATCATAGACATATTTCTCGTTCTAATCGTGAAAAATGCTATTAAAAAAAAGAATTCATTATTTGGTAAAACTATGGCAGATGAAATAAAAAAAATCGATAAACAAAAATTTTTTATCCAAAAAAGATCCATAAATTTGTTTTTAATCATTTATTTATAGTACGCCTAGTTTTTGTTTTAATTGTTAAAAATAACATTACAAATTTAGAAAACTAAATTTTTGGAAAACCAACACAAGATTCGAAAAAAATGAACCAACAAAACTTGTTCACAAAAAAAAGAGAATATGGACAAACATGTTATAAATTATTTTTCGATAAGACGCTTAGTTTTTTTTATCGTGAAAAATGACATTACAAATAAACAAATTAAATTGTTGGAAAAAAGACACAAGGTAAATGATATGTTTAATAACAAATTGTTTGCCTAAACTAGATCTAAAAATTTGCTTCCAAACTTTTTTTCTCGCAAGGCACGTGGTGAGAATGTGTTGGTTAAATCTGAAGATGCTTTAACAAAAGAGAGTTCATAATCACTAAATTTCAGTTATCAATGGATTGACCTTTAATTTTAAATCTCCTATGCAAAATGTGGGGGAAGTACAATCAACTAGCGCGTAGCGCGAGGTAAATGAATTATCGGGCGCGAAGCGCGAAATAAATATATTATTAAACGCTAAGTGCGCGATCCAATAGGCGCGCTTGTCCACGTTATGTTATCGCTTCCTAATCAGGATTCAACGAATCTAGACCTCTTAATTCAAGGAAATCATTTTCTTGAATATGCGAAATATTTTTTTTAATCAAGAAAATACAGTCTGTTGCCGATTGTTCTGAAGATAACATAGCTTAGTGGACTGGAACTGAGAGATGAGGCATAATGACGATGAAACTATACTTATATTATTTAAAATTTTGGAGACTACGAATACTTGAACATAAGTAGGAACCAAAAGACGTCGACTAAAGAGTGGCCCGAAAAATGACACAGAGAAGTTTCTCCTGCGTCGAGACCGGTTGCCTAGATATTAGTACCTACCAGTGCAAACGCACTGGTCAGTACTCTGGTTTGTGTGTGACAACTTAACTGAAGACAGTGCAGGAAATAGGCAAATCACCTGACATCCACTGACCAATAACGACACCAGACATACATCATACCAGTACTCTACCAAATCACGGCCGTGATTTTATGTGAAATCACGGGCACAGCCGAAGTATTCTTTCCTATAGATTAACAAGAGATATTTTTCTGGCTCAAATAAAAATTATTCACGTGAACGAGTCAGGCATGCCTCCCCAGGACTCCTACACGTTTGAGGCTTGTATAAATTGGGAAAGCGTTCTCAGAGGGCATCACTCCCCATAGTTCAAAACGATATGTAGCTGGAAGTTGTGGGAAACACTCTCCACAGTAAAAAACGACATGTAGAAGCCTGTAAAAAGAGGGCCGTTCTTCCCGGGGGGTGGCAATTTTAGGAATCACACCCCATAGTAAAAAACAATAATAAGCAGACTGGCAAAAGTGGATAGGTGTGCCTACAGGGCGACAATTCAGGGCATCACTTTAATAGGGCAAAATGATACGTAGCAGTCTAGAAAAAGTGGGCAAGTCTTCACACAGGATGGCAATTCTGGGCATCACTCTCACACTTAAAAACGATACATAGCAGCCTGGCATAATTTGATAGGTCTTCCACAGGGTGGCCATTCTGAACATCACTGCCCATAGTTTTGTTCAAGTTGTTGATAGTATCCACTGGTTGTCATTTTGCTTTTCAAGGTTTTAGGCCAGTTTATAGATGTTTTAATTTTTTCCCGGTATCTTATAATATTAATGTAGTGAAGGCCTTTTCCGGTTTTTT
>CAKNYM010051141.1:44293-98685 GCA_932195095.1 Andricus curvator | reverse complement strand
ATAAAAACATAAAAAAACCGGAAAAGGCCTTCACTACATTAATATTAGTAAAAGACTATAATTAGCATATTGGAAAGATTGGGCTGGTCCTCCAACAGAGTGGCAATTTTGGGCATCACTCACTATACTACAAAACGATGCGTAGTAGCATGGCAAAAGTAGACAGGTCTTTACACAGGGTGGCAATTTTTGGCATCACTCTCACAGTGAAAAACGATATGTAGCAGCCTGGCAAAAGTAGGCTGGTAATCCCATGGAATGGCAATTTCGGGCATCAAAACCGACAGTGAAAAAAATAATCAGCAGCCTGGCAAAATTGGGTAGGTCGTCCAAGGGGGTGGCCATTCTGTGCAATCCTCAAAGATGAATTCTCTCGCTCTCTTTTCTCACTCTTAACATACCGCCCGCTTTGTGACGCTGAGGCAACACAATAAATATTAATTAGTAAACTAATCAAAGTTCTCAAACAATAAAGGCAACATTAGTTGCTTTTTTCAAATGCCGCCCGCTGTTATAAAAGGACAGATTGACGAGTACAGAGCTTGAAATAGTAGATTAGCCACCCGCTATACAGAATCACAATACAAATTTTCAAATCAACACATTATTGCAATTCAAGAAGTAATATTTTGTGAATATTTGAAGAAGTTCAATAACGTAACTTATTTAAGATTGTCGGACAACTCAGCAGCTCCCACTGACGAAAGAGACAAGAGACAAACTTTAGATATAGGTCGGTCGTATTCGGAAGTGGCAGCCTAGATTCTAACTGTTCAAATCAGTCCATCCTTTCCCGCGTAAGATTTAATAATACGACCTAATTGCCATTTAGACGGAGGGAGAGCATTGTGTCTAATAAGCACCATAGAACCGATTTTAATATTATTTTGAGGACTTCTCCACTTATAACTTTGTTGTAACGACTATAGGTACTCCCCATTCCACCTGCGCCAAAATATTGGAGATATGCGTTGTACAATTTGCCAACGAGTTAATCTATTTTCAGGAATCAGCTCAACAGAGGGTTCAGGAGCACTCGTAAGAGGAGCTCCTATTAAAAAATGTCCTGGAGTAAGATCAGAGAAGTCATCGGGTTCATCAGAATGTGGGCATATAGGTCCAGAATGAAGACGCGCCTCAATTCGACTGAGAGTAGTCGTGAATTCTTTGAAAGTTAGGGTGTGAGCGCCCACACATCTACGTAAGTGGTGTTTTGAAATCTTGACACCTGCCTTCCGTAACCCTCCAAAATTAGGAACTGCAGGGGGAATAAAATGCCAAGAAGTTCCTTCGATTGATAAACTATTGAGCATGTCAGGATCTCGACGTAATTGTGTTAGGTTACGTCTCAACTCTCGATCAGCACCCTGGAAAGTCGTACCATTATCACTATAAAGATGAGCAGGCATACCTCGACGGGATGCAAAGCGGTGATAAGCAGCTAAAAAACCTTGAGACGTATAGTCCGAAACTAGTTTCAGATGAATCGCTCTGATAATGCAGCAAACGAAAAGTGCAACATACCCTTTATAGATTCTATTCCCTTTACCCAGTGGGAAACGAATTTGAAAATGACCTGCATAATCTACTCCTGTATGAGTAAAGGGCCTACAATTGGTAGTTCTAAAGTTCGGTAAAGTACCCATTACTTGTTCAACAGTAGCGGCACACTCGCGAACACCAATCAGGCATTGACGTATGATATTTTTTACAAGATTCCGACCTTCGATAATCCTGAATCCTTGACGTAGAGTATACAGAGTCAATTGATTAAAACCATGGCTGGACCTTAAATGAACGTGTCGCGCAATCAACTCAGATATTCGATGAGTAGGTAGGATTTTGGGGTGGTTTTCATCATAACTGATCGGAGCTTGTTGTAAGCGACCTCCCAAGCGAAGAACTCATGAAGTATCCGAGCATGGTTTCAACGCCTTTAAGGGCGAATTAGAAGGAATAGGTTCTCGCTTGTTTGAAGCGTGAGTTTCGTTCGCGAAAGCCATGTTTTGTAAACAGAGTATCCAAAACAACGATGCTCGTTTCATTTCGGAAGTCTCGAGCAGGAGATACTAAGGTGTTTCCTCAGAATCCGATTGCTTCCCCATTTTTTACGAAAAGCCTTGATAAAACATAAACAAAATGCAGTGAACCTCATTAATTTGGGCCAAGACGCTGAATGAGTGACTATATCTTGTAAAAAAAACATTATCCGTCACAAAATGACGCACAAATTGTGCTTTAAGAGGTCCTGTCTTTTTGAAATCGACACCTTCAGGAAGTGGAGGTATAGTGCCAGGCCAACTCACTGAATTACGAGATAACCAAGGTTTGAAAGCAGCTTTAAGCTGTACCTCGCCCTTTGGGTTCTTATATTAACTCTGACTGCCATGTGCATATTCTTCTTGTTACGAACTCAATAAAGATTTATTATTATTATTATTATTATCTCCAGTTGGAACATGTTACCATTTAGCTCTTGGAAGCAAATTATGAATTTGAGCTACTTGATCGGAAATAAAAGTTTTCCAAGTGGTAGGATGTTAGCTTAGCCAGGCTAGAGCTACGATTGAATCAGTGTAAGTTCACTGATGTTACTTCATTTTTAAACCACAAATCACAATATTTATTGGTGCATGGTTTTGTAATTCTTAATATTGAACAGTTTTTGGATAACGTCCCATCAATAAGACCAACTTTAATTTCGAAAATATAGTGTAATTTTAATTGCAAGTTACACGCTACAGAGATGTAACTCGGTGCCCGGTCTCTAGCAGATTAACGAGACGAACTCGTTACACACACATACACAAATTGCTCATAATTCGTTATATTCAGATATGTGTACAATCTTCAAAGCTGAATTCTCTCACTCTCTTTTCTCACCCTTAACAATACGTTACAGCATGACAGAAATAGGAAGGTCTTTCCATAGGGTAAACACTTTCAGCATTACTCCCCACAGTGAAAAACGGTATGCAGCAGCCTGGCAATAGTGAGCGCGTCTTCGCACATTGTGGCAATTGTTGACATCACTTCTTACAGTGAAAAACGATATGTGGCAGCCTTGAAAAAGTGGATAAGACTTTCCACAGGGCAGACATTTTGGGCATCACTCCACACAGCAAAAAACGAAACGTAACAGCCTAAAAAAAGTGGGCAAATCTTTCCAAAGGATGGTAATTCCGGTCATCACTGTCACAGTATAAAACGATACGTACCACCCTGGTAAAAGTGAGTTGGTCGTCCGTCCCACAGAGTGGCCATTTTGTGCATCACTCCCTACAGTGAAAAACAGTACGTGGCAGTCTGGCAAAAGTGGGCAGGCCTTGCCATCAAGTGGCAATCTTAAACAACACTCCCCACAGTGAAAAACGTTACCTAGGAGTGTGACAAAATTGGGCAGGACTTCGCACAGTGTGACAATTCTAAGCATCACTCCAAACAGTGAAAAGGGATACGTAGCAGTATGGCGAAAGGGGGCAGGTCTTGCCAACGAGTGGCAATTTCGGTCATCACTCTCCACAGTGAGAAACGATACGCAGCAGCCTTGCAAAAGTTGGCAGGACTTCCCAGAATGTGGCAATTCTGAGCGTCAACCCCAACAGAGAAAAACGATTCGTAGCAGCCTGGAAAAAGTAGGCAGGTCTTCCCTCAGGGTGACAATATTGGAGAACACTCTTAACAGAGAAAAACGATGCTGGGCAGCCTGGAAAAATTGAACAGATCTTCCCAGAGGAAGGAAATTTTGGGCATCACTTCCCACACAAAAAACGAAATGTAATAGCCTGACAAAAGTGGGCAGGACTTTCCATAAGGTAGAAACTTTGGGCATCACACCCACTGTGAGAAACGATAAGTAGCAGCCTAGAAAAAGTGGGCAGTACTTCCCACAGGGCAGAAATTCTTGATCACACTCCCAACAGCAAAAAACGATACGTATCAGCCTAAAAAATTGGATAGTGCTTCTCATAGGGTAGAAATTTCGGGCATCACTCCCCATTGTGAATAACGATAATTAGCAGCTTGATAAAACTGGACAGGTCTTCCCAGAGGGTGAACATATGAGGCAACAGTCCGCACAGTGAGAAACGATATATAACAGTATGGAAAAAGTGGGCACGTCTTTCCAGAGGTTGGCAATTTTGGGCAGCACTCACCACAGTAAAAAACGATATGTAACAGCCACGTAAAACTGGGCAGAACTTCCCGCAGAGTGGCAATTCTCGGCACCACTCCCCACAGTGAAAAACGATACGTAATAGCCTGACGCTCATCAGAAAAAAACGATAATAAGTCGCCTGCTAAAATTGCGCACACAGGGTGGAAAATTTCGGTATGAATCCCCACAGTCTAAAACGATACGAAGCAACATGGGAAAAGTGACAGGTCTTCTCACAGGGTGGCAATTTTTTGCATCACTCTCCACAGTGAAAAACCATAATGAGCAGCCTGGCGAAATTTTACAGGCCTTTCCACAGGTTGGCAGCTTTGGGAATCACACCCACAGTGGAAAACAATACTTAGCAGCCTATCAAAAGTGGTCACGACCTACCACAGAGTGGATAATCTGGGTATCACTCCCGACAGTTAAAAAAGATAATTCGCAGCCTGGCTAAATTGGACAGGCCTTCCCACAGGGTGGAAATTCTGGGCATCATTCCCAACAGTGAAAAACGATACGCAGCAGCCTGGCTAAAATGGACAGGAGATCCCACAGGGTGGCCATTCTGGGCATCACTCCCCACAGTGAAAAAAGAGAATTAGCAGCCCGGCTGAATTGGGCGGGTCTTTTCACAGTCTGGCAATTGAGGGTATCACTCCCAAAATTAAAAAAAGATAATGAGCAGCGTAGCTGACTTGGGCAGGTCTTTACATAGGGTCGTAAGTTCAGGCCTCATTTCCTACAGTGAAAAACTATACGTAGCAGCCTGGCGATAGTGAGCGGGTCTTCCCACAGTGTGGCAAATATGGACAATACTCTACACAGTGAAAAACGGTATGCAGCAGCCTGGCAATAGTGAGCGCGTCTTCGCACATTGTGGCATCTGTTGGCATCACCTCTTACAGTGAAAAAGAATACGCAGCAGCCTGGAAAAAGTGTAAAGGGCTTCCCACAGTGTGAAAATTTCGGGCAACACTCTCCACGGTGAAAAACGTTACGTAGCAGCTGGGAAAAAGTGTGCATGAACATTCCATCACCCATGCCAATAAGTAAGAGTAAGATAGAAAGACGTGAGAACCAGAGAGAAACAAAGAGAGAAGACGACAATATGAATCTTCGCAAGGATTGACGCTTGTACCTATGCACTACTGCAACTAACGATTTGCTTGCGGTGCGAGTGCTTTCTTTCATCTTCGAAAGTTTTTCCTATGTAAGCAAACGGTTTATTTTGACAGCTGATCTGATCTATAATAATTAACCCTTAATAATAATATTTAAATCACCGTTGCCTCATTAACAATTCCTTACTATTAGGAAATATTTTCAGAATTATTAACTGAAAATAATGGGCAGTTATAAACTACTGAAATAAATAAACTACATTGGAAAAAATTAATTATAATAATTTGATTTGAAAATATCAAATCAAAGGAATCAAACGTGTCTCTAAGTCACGTTATGACAGGCAGCATTTTTTTAGAAGTCAGCGCTTCACAATATAGCTTCCTTCCTTGGTTCCTTTACAAATTGTCGCTTGACAACGACAATCTAATCAGAATTAGCAATGCTTGCAAAAATGACCTACCTCGCCTATGCATTCGTACCTTCGATTCGGTCACACTTAAAATTCTCATGGATGTTCTTTACTCTTGTACCGACTAGAAGTACTCTTGCCCGTCTACACTTGGCGCGTAACTGAGCTGGGCCGCGAAGTCATTAATAATTAAAGTTAGTCATTGGCCAGGAACGACGTTTTCAAGTGGTACATTTCTATCAAATTCGGACGAACCAAAACGGCATCGAATGACGGCATCATCGGACCTAATTTGACAAATTTAAATGATTCTCCCAGACAGATCTATGAACGGACGTGAAACACTTTCGGATCTTTAGTCGACGGAAGACAGAACGCGAAGTTAAGTGACATAACGACATACAAACGTGTAGCCATTTAAATTCAAAACCAGCAGAGAGTGTTTCCTACCGGGAAGGATGTGTCGATTCTGCAAATTAATAAAATTAATTTGGTAGCTTTAACCTCCAGTATATTATAGTCCTTAGAGCTCTTTCACAGGTTCTTCATATTAAAAGTTATTATCTCGTACGTAACAAGCAATATTCAGAAGAAATGTTGGTTTAACTTTTGACAGTGACATTTCTATTTAGCGGGAAATATTGCGGGCTGAAGTTTTAAAAATGAATTTAAAATTCGGAAAATTCGGATTCAAAATCAAAGTGAGGAATGATATTGCTGAGTTCAACCATGTTTCCTCATAATATCCCCACCACAATTTAATTTTTATTTTATTCTGTCAATTTCGTAGTAAAACATGAGCTGCTCTTAGCTCTTCGTTTACATTTGAATAGAAAAATGAGTTTAAATTAAATTATTCTTTAAAAAAAAATTGCAATTCAAGGTCGCTTAAATTAAATTAAAACATAAGCTGCATTTAGCCCTTCGCTTTATTTAATTAGCAGCTTGAGTTCTCATTTATTTTTTTTACCTTCGAAAATTAAACTCTGATTCCATTGCGTAAGTTGAATTAAAACATAAGCTCATTTCAGCTCTTGATTTTTACTCAAATAGCAATTAAAATCCTAATTTCATTTTTGATATTTCCAATTAAATTTTAATTTCTTTAAGGTTGAATTAAAAAGTGAGCTGCTTTTAGCTCTTGATTTATATATAACTACAAAAATTACAAATTGGATCAATTCCATCTGGATAGTTGCAAGCTTCATTTTTCTACGATAAATCAAAGCTTGAGCTGTCTTTAGCCCTTGCTTTTGTTTCACGTTATGAGCCAAATTCATAAGGTTATTTTCTGAAGAAATGGCAACTATGGGTTAATGAAACTTTGCGTCCTGCGCTAATCAGACCAAAATCTGAGCTGTTTTTAGCTCCTGCTTTTCCTGGTCGTCGTGGTTCGCAAGGCATCATTACCCTTTAGTTATGCAAATGAATACACAGGGTCGAGTATTTTAAGGAAATTCAATGTGAGATAATTTATGTCAATATTTAATTTTCTTGTGACATTAATTTTGACTATTAGAATGGCGTGCGATAAATGTCAATTAACGAATTGATATTAGTGCCTTAGATCACCGAGCAATAAATTCTGCTATTATTTGGAGGCTAATAATCCTTTAATAGTAATATTTAGCAACTGATAGTAAGGCCTCATTCGGCCTACATAGTTGTATTGAAGGGTTTTAAGCGGCATAATAACAATTTGTTAATTGAAATGACGTAATTGCCTAATAGCAGTCTTGAAAAAAGTTTAATATCTAATGCCAATTTAGAGTGCGAAATTATTTTCATCATCTCAGCGATCACGAGTGTCAGGTGAAATTTATAACGTGTGTTTCCGTGCATGCACATTATGCACTAGAGTGTACTCCTCACGAAGAGAGCAGTAAAGAGAGAGTGAGAGAAGCGCGTCCCATGCCTAACATCTCCCCTCCTCGCAAAGCAGTACATAGAAAAAAGCATCCTGCCGACAGAAAAGTACGTGAACGATACGAACGGGCTATTGCACGTAATTTAGCAGCGTCTACTGAAGGATCGCAGCTAAAAAAGAATCAACTCTAAGTGAACCTAGCTTTGAAATAAAATTACCGGAATTAGTCGGAAAACAGAACTCAGTTCTAGTAGCTCAAAATAGCCATTTTAGGTTCCCCTTAAAAAAATCAGCTAGACTCGCAGTTAAAAAGTCACAATGACAGCTAAAACGGAAAGAGGCTGATATCAAAACTCCTCCTGTGGTACAGGAATCAGCCCCTCCAGTATCTTGAAACAAACAGGTAGTTTTTTTCAACCCTCCGCCCATAGATCCCATGTTGGAATTTAACGAAATTACAAACGACGAGGAATTTCATGCCATGTTCAATTCTTTGTTTGCTAGGGCTGAAGCTCTGATGTCAGTTACTCCCCGACATTCGGACCACCGAAAACAAATTGTTGATTTCTCTTTCGGAAATAGAGCAAGCAATAGTAACTCTTGTAAAGCGTTTCGTACGCTCCACTGGTGATTTTGAAGGTTTTTTTTTAACGAAATAATGAAGGATTTGGAAATGTGAATAAACATTTTACCAGAACTTGTAGATGAATTGGAAAAATATTGATTAGTGAAATCAAATTATTGGTCTTAAAAAAAGGTTCAATCTAGGATTCCCTGGATGTGCTAGACGACTAATGAATATTTAAATCTTAAATAAAATGAAGATTTAAGTTATTCGTGAATTAAGACTCTAAAAGTTCAAAACGCTGCAAATCCGAATCTTGATCATTAAATAAGGTATTAAAAACTATAGAATCAAAATGTCGGACCAACACGGAAATACAGAGTTAAATAGAAATAATGTGCACGGTTTCGATCCTAACATCAACCCGGGTGGCACTCCGTTGAACCTCGATGCAACGCGAGCAATGTCTTTATTTCTAGAACAAAATCACACTACAGCAAGCTATATATCACATCCCTCAGTTTTACGAAAAGAACATCCCTTTGAAAGAGTTTTTGCAGGACATAGTTAATGAAGCGGTCTACGTACTCAGTAAACTAAAAGGCGTCGCGAGAGAAAGTGTAAGGGATAAGAAATTCAATACGGTATATGAATTTGTTAAACATTTAAAGAAACTTTTCGCACCTGCGAAGAGATTTCAATGGTATTTTCAGGAGATTTCAGGGGCCGTTGAGCAGGGCAAAACATGCTTTGCAAGAAAAATAAACGGACGAATACGTTAAAGGAACAAATAATTCGGTGCGAGTTAAGGAAAGTGAACTAATGATTAAGCCAGTTAAGGACGTAGCCATGACGGCTTTCATTCGCGGACTTCCGGACGAAATTGTGACCTTTGTGGATACGAGTCGCCCAAAGGACTTAGCGGAAGTATACGAGTATGCTTTACATGCCGAAGAAGTGAAGAAGTATAACTTCACTTCAGAGTTATCGGTCTCAACCTGTAGAGTGGTACAACAACCCTTCTTGGATGTGACAAATAAAACGGATAAGGCGGAAGGAGCCAGATCTCCAAGCCCATGACCTCACTATAAGAAAAAGTCCTTCCACCCCGAGCAGAAAAGTATTCTCATGGTGCCTGGCATAAAGAATGCGATGTTAAATTTGGCATACCCTTCGCCAATGTTCCAACAATTCCCTGGATACCCTCCTGGCGCCCCTCCCATACCCAGGATATCCTTATCCATATTACCCGTACATGCCGTACGCGGATTCTGGAACAAAGAAAAACGACGAAAATTTGCCACGGTCAGCATCGCCAGTGCGTTCTGGCAGAAAGGATCAGAAAAATTAAAACTGCAATTTAGCTCGTCAGCAGGACGCCCCGACGAGCTCCAAGTCTCAGGAGCGTCCACGAACTGTGAAGTATCTGGAGAACTCCACAGGGAGTTCTGAACCCGGGACCAATTAGAAGATTCCCCGGTATTCATGCTGATTGACACGGAATTTCGCAATCCGAAGGCATCCTTCCTGGTCGATCCAGGATTAGGGGACAATCTGATAAAACTTCAAGCGTTAAAAGAAGAAGAACTCGTGATTCCACTGAACAAAGGTACTACAATGTATGGAATGACCGAGCACCGAGTGAAGACCCTAGGCACACTCGAAATTTTGGTTTTAGGGGTCCCGGTGGAAATCTACGTGGTAAAAAATAATTTCCCTATCTCTACAGATGGAATTTTGGGCCGACCAATTTTCCGATAAGAACAAGTCAAAATGTCCTTTAGACACAATACTATTGTCACGGTCTCTAACCCAGTAACACCAATTCCGTTTGTAGACGAAGAATCCAAGGGAGCAAAAAGAAGATGAAAATCGGAAATTAAACTGTTTGCTCGCATATTAAGGATTCAATCACGAAATCGTCAAGCAATCGCGCTAGATGTATCAAATCCCGAAGTACGAGAGGGGTACCTACCCCATATCAAGACTCCGGACGGAATATATTTAGGTGAAGCTGCAGTCACGAATAGAAACGGGAAGTGTCATGTATTAGTAATCAACACTACTTAAGAGGTAGTCGAGCTAGCCCTTCCCGCCTCGAAAAATCATCCCCTTCAAATACTATAAGATTCAAGGTGAGGAATCTTCCGATTCAGAGCCAACGGAATCGGATGAAGATGTAGCCATGAAGGTGCAAACCCGCGCGGAGCGCGTGTTTAACAGTTTATACCTCTCCCATTGAAATGATGAAGAGAAAGAATACGTTGCCCAATGGACAAACGAATTTCCGGATATATTTCACTTAAATGGCGAGACACTAACTGCAGCGTACATGGATCAACACCGAATAACCTTGACTGAAAATATAGTCTTACAACGAAAACAATATCGACGAGCACAAGATTCAGCCGAAGAGGTACAACAAGCAGCCGAAAAACAACTCAAGAGCGAAATCATTGGACCATCAAAATCATCCTATAATAATTCACCACGGATGATAATCCCTAAGAAACCTGATGTCTCAGGACAAAAAAAATACCGGGTTGTCATCGATTGTGGGGCGCTCAACCAAAAAGTCATAGGGGACGCATACCCCTTGCCAAATATTACAGAAATACTGGACTATCTAGGGAAGGCATGGTACTTCTCTGTCTTTGATTTGGCAAGCGGATATCCCCAAGTTGAAACGCACCCCGACGATCGTGCAAAAACGGTCTTCTCTACACGTCGAGGTGATTTTGAGTACCTCCGAATGCCCCGGCAACTTTGCAACGTCAAATGGACGAATTATTGAAAGGAAGGCATGGCAATGAGGCCTTCATATATCTTGACGACGTAATGCTGTTCTCAGAAACGCTTGAAGAACACCACACGAAGGCGAAACGACTTTTCGCACGCTTGCGGCCAGCAAACCTGAAATTTCAGGCAGATAGATGTGATATCTTGCGAAAAGAAGTGGCATATCTATTATTGTAGGCAATTTATTCAAAAATATGCCAAGTGAGCCGAGTCCTTAAACGATCTCCTCAAAAGAAATATTGAATGGAGATAGAGAAAAAAGCATAAGCAAAGTTTCGATAAAATCCGAAATTACCTTTATCAAGAGCCTATTCTTTAATATCCGGATTTTAAAAAAGAATTTACACTTAACACAGATGACTCAGAGTACGCTGAGGGAGCCTTCCTATCACAAGGAAAGGACAGGATGGACATGCCCATCGTCTATTACTCAAAGGCAATGAGCGCTTGTGAAATAAGCTACGATAAGGAGGAAAAGGAGTGCGCCAGACTTCTTAAGTGGTATATGAAATTGAAAAACTATGATTTCATCTTCGAATACAAGAAAGGAAAATTAAATCACTGAGTCGAGACCCTGACGTAAAATCCAGTGCTCGACGAGCAACCCACTTCCATGTCAGGTAGGTCGGAATCAGATGAAGATCGCGAAAATTCAATACTGAATTCTCGTCAGCAAAAAGTAAGCCTTTCGGCCGACGATGATGTACTTAGAGCCAAACCCACTCGCGTATTGACTATACACACGCGTTCCTCAACAGTTGAGGAAAAAACAAAAGAATCCAGTCCAAGCAAACCACCCCCCACCGCGCGAAAGGACTCACAACCCCTCTCGGCAGCTCCGAAAAAGCCGACCATCGTAAGGTCTAGCAAGTTCAAACCCAGTAAAACGAAACCAGCTACTCCGCTCAAGCCACCCGCGAACCCAACTACCAAGAAACCAGACAAAAGTACCAAACCCCCGGCAGGACATTAGCTAAATGCGAGAAAGAAGGCAAAGCCAGTTCTAAACCTAGACGACAGTTTCCGAACTCCGAGCGGTTTCAAGGCACCTAACATGGACGGAAGCACAATTGCATCAAGGCTACGAAATAACAACCATAGACTCAAAATCACAAAAACCCCCTCCCCCAGTGAAGAGTCCTCTTCATCTGAATCATCATCTGAAGGAGGGGATAATGAAGATTCTGATGCCCCTGTCTTTAGAAAGAGTCGCAGCGTCCTGCCAGACGTAGGACCTACGCGGATACACTGGCAAAAGAGGGAACAGATCAAGATTCCTTACAATAAACTAGCACCTCCCAGACAAGAACTTTAGGTTTTCATCATAAAGACTCTACACCTCCGCAACAAGTCATAGTGGATATCAGCCCACCCCAGGTGGACAGCTAAAACAGCGATGTCGAGGAGATTCGCGGACTTAATCCGAAGCATTAAGAAAAATCATTTAACAAGTTTAATGAATCGCTTGCAGAGCACCAAGCCTGGTTCTTAGATTATTGGAGGTATTGATTCTGTTATTCAGATTCCTAGGACTCATGTTTCTGAAGGTGAAAATGATGAAGAACGTCTGGAAAAATTGAAAAAGCAAGATCCCTGCGGAGAATTTAATGATGATGAATTCACGCTCAAAATGACCAGCTTCCTAAAGGGTTTAGAACAACATTAAAAATCATTGCAGGAGGTCGAAAACTTAAATAAACCAGATCAACCAGAGGTCTATACAACCTTAGGCTGTAGCAAGGTCGTTGCACTTCAGCGACGAAGTACCGTGCGTTTCACGGGCGTTCCCGTAGAACTTAATTCTCCTCAGATAAAGGACCCTGTATCACAGCAATCACTTTTTACAACCCCGTTGCCTTCCGTAGCACCGGCTGCACGGTCAGCACCCTTTGCGAAGACAACGAGTGTGGAGGAAGAGCTCAGTAGTCCAATAGGAGGAAAAGATTATCAACCACGAAGTTTATAATGTCTCCAACCTGCCCAACCTGCCCAGCCCGATACAATTGAAGTCACCGGTTTCAAGACTGAACCTTGAGGTACCTTATATAGACCCACCTACACCCCAGAAAGAAAAAGAAGGATCCTCAGAAATCTGCTCAGATCAAACTGAAGATTCTAACATAAACTGTCAATGGAAAGATCCACTGACATATCGCCGCGACAATTACGCCCATTTTATTTCAGCAGACTGCGAACCTACGAATTCGATCGCCAAATTTCGGGTGGCTACCGAGCGTCTTGATCTGCAAGACCTCGGGGATAGTCGATCTCAGAAGGGACAAGTCCTGATCACTCCTAACGGTCGATAAAGACGTATTCTATCGTTGTAAAAACGAGAAATTTCGATGAACTTGACTGGAAGGACGTGATTGCTGGACTAAGGAACCTTCGCCCCGCCCTAGAAAAAGATGAACAGAAAACATGCCTTATGGCAAATTCGGGAGAATTGCTTGGTTCGCTGCCCCAAGATAAAATGCGCGACAGCTTGGCCGCTATTTTTCGGGTGGTAATATCCAGAACACCCTTTGTCATGGTAAAATTGACGTTCCCTCGAAGGACTTTAGACATGAAATAATAAACGAATGTCACGAGAGTCTAGTGGGGGGACACAAGATCGTCACAAAAACGTAAAGCCAACGTCTGAGAACGATTCATATGGCCCGGCTTGCGGGACCAAATAAACAACTACATACAAAATTGTCGTAGTTGTCTGGATAATAAACTCATGCAAGCCCGTACACACGAGCCAATGGTGATTACCGATACATCATATGGCGTATTTGACAAAGTGTCACTTTACACTGTAGGAAAACTCCCTAGAGCACCGAATGGGAACCAATGATAATTTAAGTGATGACACGTTCCGAAAAGTTATCTGATAATTTTATTACCTTCTTACATAACTCAGAAATGTTACTGTAACAAAAATAATTAATCCAACTAGAGCGGAAAAGGACTGTTCATTATGACCCAGTTATCGAGGAAAATAACCAAATTTTCCAAGGTGGGCTTGGTACGAACCGTCCTGGTACGTAATTACATTTTGTATTCAACCTATTAAAAATTAAATTAAATTCTCCAGGAAGATATACGCAACGTAAGCATTATTGAAACATAAGCCAACATAAACGTTCTTTCATCCATGCCAATAAGTTAGTGTAAGATAGAAAGACGTGAGAACCAGAGAGAAGGAAAGAGAGAAGACGACAATACGAATCATTGCAAGGAGAGTACTCATACAGACACCGTTCGACACTTGTACCTATGCACTACTGCAACTAACGATTCGCTCGCGGTGCGAGTGCATTTCCTTATCTTCCAACGTCCTTCCTATGTAAACAAACAGTGTATTTTGACAGCTGATCTGACCTATAATAATTAATTAACCCTTAATAATAATATTCAAATCACCGTTTCCTCATTAACAATTTCTTACTATTACAAAATATTTTAAAAAGCATTAACTGAAAATAATTGGCAGTTATAAACTACTGAAATAAATAAACTAAATTGGAAAAATCCATAAAAACCTAAAGTGATTCAAATTCAAATTATAATTTGAAAATATTAAAATTAAAATTACTTCTTGTACTGACAAGAAGTACTAACGAATCCGGAAAAAACACGGTTGGATATCAACGGACGTCGCCCTTCAAACGGCACTAACGGACGTAAAACACTTTCGGATCATTAGTCGACGGAAGACAGAACGCGAATTTAAGTCACATAACGACGTACAGACGTTTAGCCATTTAAATACAAAATCAGCAGAGATCTTTTCCTACCGTGAAGGATGTGTCGATTCTGCAAATCAGCTGAGTGCACCCAGAATAGAAACGGCGAATCGGGCCCAGTGCAGTTCTCTACGACGGTCCAGAGACAGGTGTGAACCTGACAAGTTACATTCTATCCCAAAAACGGAAAATCTAATCCTTGCCCGCTCATTCCTTCTCGCTGGCGAACGAAGTGTGGCGGTAGCTGTAGGTTAGGGTGAGTCGAATATGAAATTACTTTTGTTTTCTTGATTCCTTTGGAAATTTACCATCGGTTTTCTATTTCATTTTCTTTTAATTTGAATAAATTAAAATGAAAACTAGAGTAAGTGCGTCAGTTATTAAAAAAAACCCGTTTCATCATTAAGATTCCACGGTAACAGGGCAGCCGAAAAAGGAACATCTTAAATTAATAAGATGGTAATCACGATTCCACAAAATTAAACAAATTATTAAAATTAATTTGGCAGCTTAAACCTGCAGCACATTAAAGTAGTTAGAGCTCTTTCACAGGTTCTTCATATCAAAAATTATTATCTCATACGTAACACTGTAAGAAATGATATGCAACAGGCTGGCAAAATTGGGCCGGTCTTCCTACAGGGTGACTATTTTGGTCATCACTCCCAACAGTGAAAAACGATACGCAACAGCCTGGCAAAAGAAGGCAGAATGACCAATATAATTTTACCTTTTTCTCCTCTTTGAGAAATTGTTTTACATTACAAAAGTAGGCAGGTTTATCCACCGGGTGGCAATTTTGGGCATCACTCCTGACAGTATAAAACGATACGCTGCAAACTGAAAAAATGGGCAGGTTTTCGCACAGGATGAAAATTTTGGGAATCAATACCTATAGTAAAAAAGCTATACGTATCAGCCTGGCAAAAGTAAGCAGGTTTTCCCACAGTGTGGAAATTCTGAGCATCATTCCAACAGTGAATAACGATACGTAGCAGCATGGCAAACGGGGGCGGGTCTTGTCACCGTGCGCAATTTTTGGCATCACACCCCAAAGTAAAAAACGATACGTGGAAGAATAGCGAAAGTAGACAGGTCTTCCCACAAATGAACATTTTGGGCAACAGTCACCACAGTGAAAAACGATATGTAGCAGCACGGCAAAAGTGGGCAGGTCTTCCCAGAGGGTGGCAATTTCAGGCATTACTCTCGAACGAGAAAAACGATGACATGCAGACTGGCAAAATTGGGCAGGTGTCCCCATAGTGGAAAGCGATAATTATCTGACAGGCAAAATTGGACAGGCGTTCTTACAGGCTGGCAATTCTGAGTATCTTTATCCACAGTGAAAAAGGATACGTGGCAATCTGAAAAGAATGAGCAGGTATTCCCACAGGATGGAAATTTCATAAATTAATCCCTATAGTGAAAAACAATACATAGCAGCCTGGCAAAAGTGAGTAGGTCCTCGATAGTGTGTCAAATTCGCGCAATACACCAAAAATTGAAAAAAGATAATTAGCAGCCTGGCTAAATTGGATGGGTCTTCTCAAAGTGTGTCAATTTTGGGCATCATTCCCGACAGTGGAAAACGATGCGCAGCTACCTGAAAAAGTAGGCAGGTCTTCGCACAGGATGGAAATTTTGGACATTAATCCCTAGTGTAAACAACGATACGGAGCAGCCTGGCAAAACTGAGCAGGTCTTCCCAAAGTGTGGAAATCCTGAGCATCACTCACAACAGCGAAGAACAAAACGTAGCAGCCTGGCTAAACTGTGCAGGTCTTCCCTGAAGGATCATATTTTGGGCATTACTCCCCACAGTTGAAAACTATACGTTGCACCCTGACAAAAGTGGGCAGGTCTTTGCATAGGGTAGACACTGTGGGCATTACTCTCTATAGTGGGTATCTTCTGGGTATCTTTGTGCACGGTGAAGAACGATACGTGGTAAACTCAAAATAATGAGCAGGTTTTTCCACATGATTACCAGCCTGGAAAAAGTGAGCAGCTCTTCCCACAGGGTAGCATTCTGGGCATCACTCCCGAAGGCGAGAAGAGATAATTAGCAGCCTCGCTAAATTGAGCAAGTCTTCTCAGAGGGTGGCGATTTTGGGCATCATTCCCGAGAGTGAAAAACAATACGTGGCAATCTGAAAAAGTGGGCAGCTCATTCCACAGAATGAAAAGTTTGGGCATTAATCCCTGCAGTAAAAAACGATACGCAGCAGGCTTTTCTATAGTGTGGCAATTCTGAACATCACTCCCAACAGTAAAAAACTATACATAGCAGGATAGAAAAATGGGGCAGTTCTTGCTACAGTTTGGAAATTTTGCGCATCACACACGACAGTGAAAAACGATACTTGGCAGCCTGGCAAAAGTGGGCAGGCCTTCCCACCGCGTGGCAATTTCGCGCATCACTCTCCACAGTTAAAAATGATAGGAAGCTGTCTGGAAAAAGTTCACAGGCCTACCCACAGGATAAAAATTCCGGGCATAACTCCCCACAGTGAAAGGCGATACGTAGCATCCTAACAAAAGTGGGCAGGTCTTTCCACAGGTTGAAAATTATGGGCATCACCCCCCCCCCCCACCCAGTGAAAAACGATATTTAGCAGCCTAGCAAAAGTGGGCTAATTTTTCCATGGGGTGGCAACTTATGTAATTACTTCTTACAGTGAAACACGATACGTAGCAGTCTAGCCAAAGTGTGCAGGTCTTCCCACAGGGTGGAAATTTTGGGCATTACTCTCGCAGTGGAAAGCTATGCGTAGCTGCCTGGAAAATGTGGGTATGTCTTTCCACAGGTTGGAAGCTTTGGGCATCACACCCCCAGTCAAAAACGATACTTAGTAGCCTGACATGAGTCGGCAAGGCTTCCTACAGGGTGGTAATTATCAGTATCACTTCTCACAGTGAAGAACGATACATGGTAACCTGGCAAAAGTGGGCAGGTCTTCCCACAAGGTGGCATTTTTGGGCATCACTCTCACCGTGAAAAACTATACGTAACAGCCTCACAAAAAAAATACAGGTTTTCCCATACGGTAGAAATTTTGGAGATCACTCCCCACAGTGATAAGAGATAATTAGCAGACTGGCAAAGCGCAGGTCTTCCTGCAGTGTGGCAATTCTGAGTGTCACTTCCAACAGTAGAAAATCATACGCAGCAGCATTTCAAAATGGCGCAGTTCTTGTCACAGTTTGGCAATTTGGGCATCACGCACCACAGTGAAAAGTGATACTTGGCAGAATGGCAAAAGTGGGTGAGTCTTCCTACAGGTGGCAATTTCGCACATCACTCTCCACAGTAAAAAACGATAGGGAGTTGCCTGGAAAAAGTTCGCAGGCCTGCCTCCAAGGTGGAAGTTTTAGGCTTCACTCTCACAGTGAAAAACGATGTGTAGCAGCCTGGCACATGTGGGCAGGCCTTCACACAGGGTGGAAATTGTGGGCATCATTCCCAACAGTGAAAAACGATATGCGGCAACCTGAAAAAAATGGACAGGTCTTCCCACATGATGGAAATTTTGGGCTTCAATCCCTACAGTAAAAACAATACGTAGCAGCCTGGCAGAAGTCAGCAGATCATCCCACAGTATAGAAATTCTGGGCAACACTCCCCGCAGTAAAAAACGATACGTAGCAGTATGGAAAAAGTGGGCAGGTCTTCACAAAAGTTAGAAATTTTAAAAATCAGACCCACAGTGAAAAACGAAACTTAGCAGCCTGGCAAAAGTAGGCAGGACTTCCCCAGGATGGAATTCCTCTGCAGAACTTCGCACAGGAAAAAATGATAGGGTGGAAACTTTGGTCCTCACTACCGAAAATGAAAAAAGATAAGTAGCACCCTTGCAAAATCGGGTACATCATACTACAGTGTGGCAATACTGAGCATCACTTTCTACAGTGAAGGACAATTTTTAACACCCTGAAAAAAGTAGGCAAGTCTTCACAAACAGTGGATATTTTGGGCATCACTCCCTATTTTGAAAAGCTATAATTAGCAGCCTGACATAATTGAGCGTATCATCTTACAGGGTGGCAATTTGAAGCATCAATATCGTATCAGCCTGGCACATGTGGGCAGGACTTCCCACAGGGTGGATATATTGGGCATCCTTCCCCACAGTGAAAAACGATAATTAGCAGCCTGGGAAAAGTGGGCAGGTCTTCCCACGGGGTGGCACATTTGGCATCTCACCCCACAGTGGAAATAAATAAGAAGCAGTTTGGCAAAATTAGGCAGGTCTTCCCACAGGGTGGAAATTGTGAGCATCACTTCCCTCAGTGAGAAACGATCCGTAGCAGACCAGAAAAAGTGGGCAGGTCTTTCTATTGTGTGGAAATTTTGGGCATCACTCCCCAAAGTGAAAAACTATATGTGGCTGCCCGGAAGAACTGGACAGATTTTCCCACAGGTTGGCAATTTTAGGCATCACTCCTCACAGTGAAAAACTATAATTAGCAGCCTGGCAATAGTGGGTAGGTCTTCGTACGAAGTTACGAAATTTGGGCATGAATCCCACAGTAAAAAACGATATGAAGCAGCCTAGAAAATGTTGGCAGGACATCCTACAGGTTGGAAATTTTGAGCATCACTCTCCACAGTGAAGAACGATACGTAGCAGTCTGGCAAATGTGGGCAGGAATTCCCACAGGTTGGAAATCTTGAGCAAAACTATCAACAGTAAAAAACGATACATAGCAGCCTAAAAAAGTGGACAGTTCTTTCCGAAGGGTGGCAATTCCGGGCATTACTATTCACTGTAAAAAACGATACGTACGATCCTGAGAAAATTGGGCCGGCCCACAGTGGTCTGGAATAGAAATTTACTGTTCAGTATTGCCCACAGGTCGTATTTTTTCTTTTTTTCACAGAGCAGCAATATATAAACAAATAAAGTGACAAAATTGGCTATTTCATATTTGTACATTTTTATCTCAAGAAAAAATATAGATAGAAACTCACTATTAGCCGCAAATATTGCACCTGCACTCATAGAACATGATAAATTCTAATAATATTCAACTTAATTATTGTAAACCATTTTTATAAACACATTTTTATTAGTATTGTTTTCTCATAGAAAAAATTGTTTGCTTCACGCTGATTACTAATATTTTCCATAAGAGTCATATCTTGTAACAAAAAAATGGCATAAGTTAACAATTACTGTTTTTATAAACATTTTTATAAACAAATTCTTTATAAATGAGTTTTTCTCATAGTTAAATTGATTTTTCTGACCAAAAGTGATTCACAATTGTCTTTAAAGCTATTTATATACTTAAAGCTTTATTAAACATGAACAATATAGATTGTTAATAACAATTTAATTAAACAAGTCTCCCAATCGGCCGTTTCCTCGTAAAAAAATTGTTTCTCCTTCAATTATTATTGGAGTGACATTTATTGCGATGACTAATCAACGAAATTAAATAAAAAATAATTTATGTTATTGTTATAAATAATTTTTTAAATAAAACTAAGATTCATCATATTTACATGTAAAAAGGACGCTTTCATACTGAAATTATCCGACAATAAACTAACAGTGATGCAAAAATTGGATATGGGACACTAAATAGCAATTTGCGTAATTGTTAATGACAATTTTTATAACAATTTGTGACAATATGCGGTTGGTCGTAGAAAAAAGTTATTTTTTCTTTAATTATTCCTGTGATAATCTTATTTGTGGTATTAAATCAAAGAGACAATCGATATTTATAATGAGAATGAGTTTATTATAAAAAACTTAGAATAAATAAATTACGATTCAGAATTCGAATCATTCTTGGATTCGAATTGTTCTATTAGTTCATCGAGTTCTTGATCAAGTTCTATTTCAACTTTTTCCCATTCAGGCTTCAAGGATGCAATGAAAAGATCTGAGGACTCAAAGAATTTGCGAATTAGGTCGTGCAGAGTATGCAATCGAGAGATTTTTCGTGTGTTGAACTGTCGACTTTACTAGATATTCTTGTTCCTGGCCTCAAAAGCTTCTTCGATATACATGCCAATTGGCAGCATAAAATTCTCCAGAACTTTTCCCCTATGTAGCAGTACTTGGTAAACTGAAGAAGGCATATAGTACCATGGATATAAGCTCACATACAGTTTTGCTGTCCTAAAATCATACACGTTGAAAAAGAGAGGAGCAATTTTTCTGCTCCTAGCTAACATTATTAGTAGGTTTCTAAACATTTTAATCAGTTCTATAATTACTTCACTTATTTCTGCCACTTGATCAACATCCGAGAAGAACCTGCGAGACGTATTCCCAAAATTAAGAGTTGCCAGATCCTTGAAATGATTGATCAATTATTAATCCTATCTTCTTTTGAAATTCGTTGCAAATTCTTTTCTTGGCTCCTTTCATCGTTTCGTTATCCCCTTTCTTGGATATACTCCATTTGCAGATTGATAACCGATAAGCAATATGGAGTATACACTCCATGAACCTTATCCAGGCATGCAAAGTAGAATGACGAAATTCAAAGTTGGAGACGATTTCTTTCGTCTGCTTTACACGCTCTAGATTATTCATTTGTGATTGTGTCGCTGTGCAAATGTAGCAAGTAGAAGATGATGGAGTATCAGTGAGAGCTTCGCAAATTTTTTCGTCCAACATAGTGAGCTTAATTTTTGTTGTAACTATGTACACACCATTAGTCGTAGTAATTGTTGTGGGTCTAAGCTTCTGAACATGAGTCTTAATATTGTTGATTTCCGATTTCGTCAATTCCTTTGAAGAAAAAACCATCTTTTTCTACGAGGAAACGGCCGATTGGGAGTCTTGTTTAATTAAATTGTTATTAACAATCTATATTGTTTATGTTTGATAAAGCTTAAAGTATATAAATGGCATTACAGACAATTATGAATCACTTTTCGTAAAAAAAATCAATTTCACTATGAGAAAAACTCGTTTATAAGGAATTTGTTTATAAAAATATTTATAAAAACAGTAATTGTTAACTTATGCTAATTTTTTCTCACAAATTATTATTCTTATGAAAAATATTAGCAACTAACGTGAAAAAAACGATTTTTTCTACGAGAAAAAAACACTAATAAGAATTCGTTTATAAAAATTGTTTAAAATAATTAAGTTAAATATTATTAGAATTAGTTATGTTCTATGAGCGCAGGAGCAATAATTCAGGCTGATAATGAGTTTCGATTTGTGTTTTTTCTTGAGATAAAAATTCACAAAGCTGAAAAGGCCAATTTTCTCACTGTATTTGTTTATATATTGTTGATCTGGGGGAAAAAAAATTAGAAAATAGCAAACATAATTCCCTCGAAAATATAATGCTGAGCATTTCTAAAAAAGAACTTTCAAATCTGTTAAGAAATACGACCTGTGGGCGATTATGAACCGTAAATTCCTATTCCAGACTACTGTACGGTCTTCCCAAAGGGTGGGAATTTTGGGCATCACACACGCAGTAAAAAAAGATAATTAGCAGCCTGGCTAAATAAGGCTGGTTCTTTTCATAGGCTAGTTTTCCCATAGGGTAGCAACTTATGAAATTACTTCTTACAGTGAAAAACGACACGTAGCAGTCTAGCCAAAGGGTGCAGGACTTCCCACAGGGTAGAAATTTTGGGCATTACTCTCGCAGTGGAAAGCTATGCGTAGCTGCCTGGCAAATGTGGGCATGTCTTTCCACAGATTGGAAGCTTTGGGCATCACACCCCCAGTCAAAAACGATACTTAGTAGCCTGACATGAGCCGACAAGGCTAACTACAGGGTGAAATTATGAGCATCACTTCTCACAGTGAAGAACGATACATGGTAACCTGGCAAAAGTGGGCAGGTCTCCAAAGACAGTGGAAATTTTGGGCGATAATTAGCAGCCTGGCTGAATCGAGCAGGTCTGCGCAAAGGGTAGCGATTTTGGGCACCACTCCCAACAGTGAAAAACGATACGCATTCAGCCTGCCGAAAGCGGGCAGGTCTTTCCACAAGCTGCTAATTTTGGGCATCACTCCGCACGGTGAAATTCGATATTGAGCAGCCTGGCAGAATTGGGCAGGTCTTCTTAAGGGTGGAATTTTGGGCATTACTACCCACACTGAACAGATACGTAGCCGCCTAACAGAAGTAGGCTGGTCTTCCTACAGGATGGAAATTTTGGGCAGCACCCTCCACAGTGAAGAACGTTACGTAGCAGCCCGGCCAAAGTGGGCCGGTCTGCCCACCGGGTGGCATTTTTGGGCATCACTCCTCTCAGTGAAAAAAGAAACTTAGCAGCCTGGCAAACGTGGGAAGGTCTTCATAGAGGGTGGATAATTTAGGCATCACTACCCACAGTGAACAATGATACGTCGCAGCCTGGCAACCGTGGGCTGGTCTTCCCAAAGGGTGGCAATTTTAGGCATCACGCCCGCAGTGAAAAAAGATAATCAGCAGCCTGGCTGAATGAGGCTGGTCTTCCCACAGGGTGGAAATTATGGGCATCACTCCCCTCAGTGAAAAACGATATTTAGTAGCCTGGAAAAAATTGGGCTAGTTTTTCCATAGGGTGGCAACTTATGCAATTAATTTTTACAGTGAGAAATTATACGTAGCAGTCTAGCCAAAGTGTTTAGGACTTCCCACAGAGTGGCAATTTCGAGCGTCACATCCACAATGAAAAACGATACGTAGGAGCCTCGCAAAAGTTGGCAGGTCTTTGCACAGGCTGGTAATTTTGGGCGTCACTACGCACAGTGAAATTCGATATTGAGCGGCCTGGAGAAATTGGGCACGTCTTCCCACGGGATAGAATTTTCGAAATCACTCTCCACAGCGAAAAACAATAATTAGCAGCTGGTTTTGCTACAGTGTGGCAATTTTGGGCATCACACCCACAGTGAAAAACGAAACGTAGCGGCCTGGAAAAATCGGGCGGTTCATTCAACAGGGCGGCAATTTTAAGCATCACTACCCACAGTGAAAACGAAACATAGCAGCCTGGAAAAAGTGGACAGGTCATCCCACCCGGTTGGTAATTTTGGGCATCACTCCCTGCTGTGAAAGACGATAGTTGAAGGGTTGCAGTACAGAACTAGAACACCAACATTTTTCTGAAAATGGGCTTTTTGCATTAAAAAATCTTAACAAATCTAATAAACATTTTGTTGAAAGGATTTCTTCGAAATCTCATTTTTAATATGGTAAAATAAAAATATTGGTGATTAAAAACCAGATAGCTGACTCTGTACTTGTCTCCCATTTTCTTCTTCTTTCTTTTTTTTAATTTCCTAACCTCTTAACTTTTTTTAGAACCATTTTCTGACCATATTTCTCTTCCCAAAAGTTTTTCGATACAACTACTTCTTTTTTAAAAGAAAAAGCTCTTAAATAAAACTATTTGCCACTTTTTTCAGCACCAACGTATCAATCAAATTCCAACTTAACATCTTAAATCTCCATTTTCTACAAAAGCGACTTTCATAAGGTTTTTTTCCTAACTTTTTGCCGTGCATTGTTTTTAAATCATACATTTTTGGTCTTAATTCAGAAACACTTCAACTCGGAAGTAAAGTTTTGTTTTATCTTTAACTGGTGATTTTGATTTTGCAGAATGTTATTTCGCTCTCCTAAAAAATTCCGACTTTGTTGGTTATCTAGTTCTGTACTGCAACCCTTCAGTTAGCAGCCTTGCACAGGTAGGCAGGTCTTCCCACAGGGTGGAAATTTTGCGCATCACTACTGACAGTGGAAAACGATCATTAGGAACCTGGGAAAATGGACAGGTCTTCGCAGAGGGTGGCAATTTTTGTCATCAATCCTCAAAGTGAAAAACGATACGTAGCAACCTGGAAAAAATAGACTATTCTACACACAGGGTGGCAATATCAAGCATCACTTCCTACAGTGAAAAACGTTTTATAGCAGCCTGAATAAAGTGGGCCGGTCTTCACACGGAGTGGAAATTGTGGCCATCGCTCCTCACAGTGAAAAACTATAATTAGCAGCCCGGAAAAAGTGGGCAGGGCTTTTCAAAAGGTCGCAATTACAAGCATCGCTCTTACAATGAAAAACGATACGTGCCATCCTGGCAAAAGCGCGCAGTTTTTTCCACAGGGTGTACATTTTAAGCATCACTCTCACAGTGAAAAACGATGCTTAGCAGCCTGGCAAATGTGTGCTGGTCTTTCTGCTGGGTGGAAATTTCGGAAATCACACCCACAGTGTGAAACGATAGGTAGCAGGCTGGCAAATGTGGGCAGGCATTCCCACAGGTTGGAAATTTTTCGCATGACTCACAACAGTAAAAAACGATACGTAGCAACCTGGAAAAAGTGGGTAGTTCTTCTCAAAGGGTGGCAATTCCAAGCATCATCCTCACAGTGAAAAACGATACTCCGCGCAGTGAAAAGCCATAAGTCACAGACTGGTAAAAGGGAACAGATCTTTCCACAGGTTGGTCATTTTGTGCATCACTCTCTGAAGTGAATAAACATACGTAGCAGCCTGGCAAAAATTGGCCAGTATTCACACAGCGTGGCAGTTTTGGGCATCGCTCTTCCTAGTGAAAAAAGATAATTAGCAGTCTGGTAAAATTGCGTAGGTCTTCTCACAGGGTGGAAATTTCAGACATCAATCTCAACAGTAAAAAACGATACGTAGCAACCTGAAAAAAATGGGCTGGTCCTCCCACAGGGACGCAAAATTTGGCATGACGCCTCATAGTAAAGAGCGATACGCAGCTACCTGGGAAAAGTGGGCCGGTCTTTCCACGGTGTGGGAATTTTTGTCACCACTCCCCGTAGTGAAAAGCGATAGTTAGCCGCCTGGTGATATTGGGCAGGTGATTCCACAGGGTGGCAATTTACAAGAGTAGCATCCGTCATCATTCTCATGTATACAAATTGGAGAGCCTGTCCATACGGATCCGACAATCACACTGTAGAGACCTATAGGGATCCAACATTTTTCCTGGAGAGCCCTATAGGAATCCAACTTTAGTTTCAGTGCCAACGAATAAGACCAACGATTCAAAATATTATCAATACATCGGACAGCGAGGGACATACACAACTGCAGCAAGCTCATATCCAGATGCAAGAACAGAGGCAGTATATTGGTGTTCAAGCTGCCAACTGACCGGAGACTACCGACCCGCTCGTTCATAGCATCTTGTGTCAACAGTTTACACTTGTTCAATGTGTGATTTGCTTTCCCTAAGTTTCGGGTAAGTGCTCTATTTTTTGGAGTGAATTTTTTATTTGATTTTATGTAGCTCACGAGTTTAGGCATACTGAAGTATCATTACTTCCATTGTCGCCAAGCAGGGGGACCGCCTTCTCGTAAACTACACAGTATAGAGTCCAGAGATTCACATTTTCGGGGAGCGAATCGGGGAGAGCAGTATTAGCTTCAGCTTATTTGTCCATCCTAAGAAAGACTTTTGGGTGGATTTTTGATCTCCGAGTTTTCATGCTGACACTATCGGCTATCCGCAAAGGTGGTCTTGCTGGAGCGGGTTGTATGTTCGCTGGAGTATGTCGCTCTTCTTCTTGCTGATGAAGAGCTACATAGCCTTTTAAGCATAAAAAGGATACCTGATCTCTCAAATACTGAGGCGACTTTTTTTGTCCTTTTTACATTCTCATTCTAATGAGAAGGTATTGGTTTTATGTAAAATTTGACATAGTCGGTTTTCATAAAATGTCCACGTTTTGAGACCTCCTGAGTCAGAAAAAACGATTTTTACGAAGGTGTCTGTCTGTCTGTAGTCTGTAGTCTGTCTGTCTGTCTGTCTGTCTGTAGCCACGATAACTTTCGAAAAAATGATCAGATTTGATTGAGCTTTGGCACACTTTTTTATGGCCGAAAAATAGAGAACGAGTTCGTTAACCAGCTATTTTGGATGAAAATCCAAAAAGTGAGCACATTTTGAAAATTTTTGAGACCACTTTTTTGGAAGATTTGAAAATTCTATGTACGGTTATTAGTAGTACGCAAAATGACGAACAAAATATTCTTATGACTTTTCATGATAAAAAAAAAATTACTGGAGTTATAGCATTTTCAAAATTCCAAAAAACAAACGAAAATGAACATTTTAAGCCGAAAAACGCACGATATGAAAAAAAGTCAAGAGGAGAAAAACGTTGATTCCTGAACACCCTATAATATTTTCATGACAACTTTTTGAATTTTTCGAAAAATAAAAAATTCAAATTTTGATCGCACAAAAAATTAATGAAAAATCAAAAAAGCCATTTTGCTGTAAAACTATGCAAGATACCAGAAAAGATCATCTCACCAAAATTGTGCACCTAAAAAAGATCTACAAATTTCTTATCATTCACTTTTTGATATGACGCGTAGTTTTTGTTTTATTCGTAAAAAACAGCATTGAAAATAGAAAAATCAAATTTTCAGACGAATATTACCAGCTACGAAAAAATGACCGAAACAAAATTTGTTCATCCATGGAAGAGGTACAAATTTATTGTGACTCATGTTTCGATAGGATGCGTGGTTTTTGTTTTATTCGTGAAAATAACATTGACAGTAAAAAAAATCAAAGTTTTGAAAAAACAATGCAAGGTACGAAAACATATAAATGAACAAAAATTGTGCATTCAAAAAAGACTTACACACCCGTAATCAATTTTTGTGGTAAGAATATATTCAAAATGAAAAAATTAACTTTTTTGATAAACGGCACAAGCTAAAATAAAATGTTAACTAATAAAATTTGTCGCCTCAATTATATCATTACTTTTCATTTGAAATCAAATACAAATTTAGTAATTTGTATATGAAGAACATATAACACGAAGCACAAAGTGCGCGCTCAGTGTATTTACCAAATCGCACGCCGTAAGTGCGCTTCAACTTTTTTGTTTCTATCATACGGTTCAAATGATTTTCAAATCAAATATCGAGCGCGAAGCGCGAGTGTCTGGATGAGAATGTGTTCCTTAAGGTCGATAGAACCTTGAGTAAATAAAGTTCCTTTTCAGTCTAAAATAAAAGCAAATTTAACAATCACTTAATATGTAGAGGTTTTGATAATTTTATAATATTTGCAAACAAACTTTTTCTTTTCATCGAAGTCGAACACGAAGTTCAAAAATCTAGAGGAGCCTAGCGTAAAGCGCGATGCAAATACGCCCGAGCGCGTAGCGCGAGGTGAATACATAATCGAGCGCGAAGCGTGAGATAAATATATGATCGAGCGCGAAGCGCGAGATCCAACAGTCGCGCGCCCTAGGCGCGCTCAAACTTGCGAGCGAAGCGAGCCGCGCGCGAAGCGCGCCATGAGAATGTGCCCGCGAAGCGGGCAGATTTTTTTTACTTGTTTTTGGTTTTTGTTCTTCGTCTTAAACCTTTCTCCAAAAATTTCGCACGGCAATTTTGTATATTTTTACTTATCAAGCTGTTTTTTATCTAAAATCTGACTTTTTAGATTGACTAAGTGTTAGTTTCTACAATATTTTGACTATAAATTATAACTGAAGAGGGCCCAAATTGTTGGCCGAAACGTTAAAAAAATTGTAATTGTTGATTCTTTCATTTACTTTTGACCTGCAAACTGCGAAGACTATATCAACACATATATATTGAAGGTCAAGACTCTACTTGTTTATTTAACCTTCACTTTTCTTCACGTTTGAACTATACATATAAATTATTGTAATAAAATAATGAAATTTGAGACATTTAATAATTAAGCTATAAGAATGAGCCTCAAAAATGTGTTTTTAAAAAAAGTAATTAGAAGTCAAATTTTTTAAGCTTTACAAATGATAATTTTTGATTAAAGAGGCCGAAAATGATGATTTTCAGCAGCTCATTTTTGACCATAAAAGACGGAGAGAGTCTATAAACAACTACACGAGGATGGACGGGGAACCTTTGCTAATCCGTTGAAACACTTTAAACTACACAATGAAACTATTATACGAGTATCCCATTATGCCCCAGAAGAAAATAAATGAAATAGATATTTGGAACCTAAAATTAAAAATTGAATTTTTAAATATATATTTATGTGATTTTTAATTAGAATAATTTTATCATCGATTAATATTATTTTCGTAATTAATTAATTATTATTAAGGTAAGTGAATAGTAATCTATCAAGTATTGAAAAAATAAAATAATTTGAAATTGTTTACAAAATGAAACTGTTTGAAAAATAAAATTGTTTAAAATATAAAATTGTTTTAAACAAAATTTGTTTAAAAAATTAAATACAATAATGCATCCTTCGGAGGTTTGGAACTTACTGATTGAAAATGCAAGCAGGTAAGATAGGTAATTTGGACATTGGAAACTTAGTAGGAAAATAATGTGACAGAGTATGACGTAACGGTACAATGCTGAGAATCTACTTTTACGAAGAATAAAATAATTTTCAATAATGATAATACTTTATGTATTTACATGTCACTATTTGTACATAAATTAAACTCATTATAACTAGTGAAATATAAAAAATTATAAACTATTATCATTGATACAATTCATTCCATTATTCTTATAAATTTATTACTTATTTCTTCAGAATTTTAAATACTGAAAAGATTCTCAATAAAATCTAAATTCCTAAGAAATCCAAGGAGTGGATGTAGAACAGGTTAAAACACTAACCAGTAATTCCATGAGAGTAACAAAGGTGCAAATGCAGAGTCAGCTTGCCCATTGACAGTTGACGAATTTATGCACTCTGATCAATTTTCAAATCAAATAATAATTTTTTTCTAACTTGTTCTCGGGTGAACCCGGTTTTTCATCACAGCCACGGACCAAGTCAAGTAACTGATGAGATAAGGATGTTGTAAGTTATTTTAATACGATGTTAAAAATCTTTTGCGATGATGTTGTAGCTCCAAAGATAGGAACAAGGTGTACTTTGCAGTTCGTAATTTAGCGCTGTTATCCTTACACAGCGGCCGCGAGTATTGGAGGTCACAACAGTCGCCTCTGGATGCTTTCTTAGAGCTACCATGTATCACTCCGTAGGTTTTTAGTTGCTTGCTTCCTGATGGTCTAGGAAGTTTCTTACAATGCGACAGGTGTTTAATTAAACCGCCATCTGAGATGCTGCCAGTACCCTACTGACTCCTAAATATTCAAGATGTTCAGTGCATCTTGCGTGCACATTACCTGTAGCCGAAATGACAATAGGATGAATAGATGCATGTTTCACATTCCTCGATATTGTCTTTACTTCATGCCTTAGCTCGCTATACTAATGGATCTTGGTTGTATCGGTTGCCTGCAAATTTCGGTTGAGTGGACAAGCAATGTCGATGATGTAGACTCTTCCACCTTTTTTTTCTCGCATCACGATGTCAGGTTGATTGGCTCGGATGTAATGATCCGCCTAGATAGTTATGTCATTAAATCTGTGCGTATATTCTCTCTGAGCTATTACGCGTCAACCATCAATGATGTGCTCAATGGATCCGTTGGTATCTCCACATAATCTGCACCGGTCAACCACGTATTGATATAACACGTGTTTGCGTTAATTTCTGGTGCTGACAACCCTGTCCTGAATTGCAACGACAAATCCTTTCGTTTCTGGATACAGGACGTCCTTTCTCAGCCAAATATTGGATGCCTCACTATCCACTTCATGTTGATCTCGCGTTTTGGGGTGCTCGCCGTGGATGGCTTTCTGTCTGCATTGCGTTTCTAAATCCTCTATAGTTTCTGTCCTGATATTCAAGAACTCCTCTGGGGACAAATTCAAGGGCATGTAGTCAAGATCCGCTTCACAGATGGTGTTGTAAAGCGCAACATTTCGCTTACTGTTAAAATAGTCTCGCAACTGTATAACTTGTGATTTACACAGTTTCTTGACAACTATGACGCACCTACCTCCTTTATGTCGTGGTAAAACTATCCTTTCAATCGCCGAATTACTGTGGTGCAATCGGTGCTTCGTCATTTCTACGCGGACGGTTCCGTTTAACCTTTCAAGGTCGGTCTTATATCATTTGATGAGTCCAAAGGAGTACGTGAGGACAGGGATGGCTTGGTGTAGATTGCCTTGATTTTGTTTAGCGAGTTAAGAGAACTCTTCAGAATCATTCTGAGTCTTGTAGCGAAGGCAGCCGTTAGGCTGTTCTCAACTATCGTATGCTGAATACCCTTAGATTCGAGAACACCCTGGTATTCATATGACCCGCTCTCAGCCATTGCCTCAATGTTATTCTCGAAATCGTTCTCTAGCTCTGCGGTCCTTAATTCTCCACTGGTTAAATGCACTGTTCGACATTTATCTAGTCCGAACTCTATGTGGATATCATTGGAAAACTGTTTTGTGACATCGATCACTTGCTGCAGTTTCTAGTCTGAACTAGCGTATAGCTTCAGGTTATTCATGTATAGATGGTGATGGGTCACTTGATGGCCATCCTCGTTATCATGTATTTGGAACCCATGAGACATGTTATTTAATGTTTTGCTCAATGGGTACAACACTAAACAGAGCCACAGCGCACTAAAGGAGTCTCCTTGAAAGATACCCGTCGTAATGCGTAATAATATAGTTAAACTTGGTTGCCCATGATCAAAATAATTGATTCTTATACTCCAAAGTATCATCGAACGACTTAGAAAGTCGACGATGAATGAGCAGACTTTGTTAATTTTTTTAAATTCAAGCAAATAGTCATGCGGTGCGGAAGGAAACGCTTTCTTGCAATCAATTCATGCCATGTGCAAGTTTCTTTGATGTTTACGAGCTTGCGTCATGGCAACAGCGTCTATGGTGATTAGATCTTTACTGCCTTGTGAGTTTTTACAACATCCTTCTTGTTCTTCTGTTAGGATGTCATTCTCGTCCCAGTGAGAATATACCGTATCTACAATGATGGGCGTAAGGCATTTATAAATTGTAGGAAGACAGGCTATCGGTATAAATTCAGATGGATTTTGAGCGTCTGGTTTTTTAGGCAACATATACGCATTACCCTTGAGCATAAAGCCTGGCATCAGATCTGGGTGTTCGATAATCTTCAGAAAACACCTTGCCAATGCAGGATGCACGCTTGTCAGCTACTTGTACCAGAAGTTGTGCACCATGTCCGGACCTGCAGCTTCCCATTTACTTGCCCTTCTCAAAACCATTGAAACATCTGAAGCTGTGATGTTAGTTTAATTTAGTTTAGTTTCAAGACGGTCGGGAAACCTATGAAGAGCTCCTCTGACGCTCAAGCTATAAAGCCTATTGTGCCACGCTCTTACCTATTCGCTCTCAGCAGTTGACCCCAGACCTCTTGGTGAAGCCCAGTATGTCGACTACTGTTCGCATTGTAATTTCCTCAGGTTCCATAAAATGAGCCCCGAGGGTTTGTTGCCTGAGCCTAGCTAATGCCGGTCACTGGCATAATACATGCAGGGATGTTTCGTCATTTCTGCCGCATTTCCTGCACTCTGTTGTGGGGTTATACCCCATGTTGTGCATATGATAGTTCAAGTGGTTGTGTCCAGTTAGGATCCATACCACTGTCCTTCTTTTTTTCTTAGTAAACCCAAAATTTCCCTGGCTCTGTCCATCCTATTGGTAAAACCCAGGATGGATTCCGCCTGACGGCAACGCTGGATTTGTTCCCAGTATTCCCGATGTTTTGTTCGGATCCAGCTTTCAATGGCCATCCCGACACAGCAGAGCCCCACTTTCAGGGAGCGGGTCTATATACTATGAGATTCGACCTGGTGTCCCAAAGTCCCCGTTAAGGCACCTTCTTTGAGACCCCTGCCTGTGCGCCTCTACCGAGGGTGGCAGGCCGGGATGTTCAAGGATTTATTAACCCTGGTACCATTCAGCCCTTGACACGGCGATCACATCGTAGCTTGGGAGCATGAGAACTCGCGCCCTCGATATTCCAGGGGGATTTCCTATTACCCCCTGGAAGGATCGCTCCTTAGTTTGAGTCCCACTGACCAGAGTCCGTCAGTTCCCGAGAGTAGCTACACCTCGCGATGCAGCCTCTTTAATTCACCTATCCAGATCTATAGTCCGATAAGAACCGTAAGCTCTCCCACCAACTACAAGGTCCCGCGATCCCTAGGGAGAGAAGCTGTGATGTGAGTCAGCTCTATTTCAGGGTTATTGCTTGCTCTTGCTTTCTCTAGTTGGAACCACATAGTGACGAAATTGCTTTCTTTAGTTTTTTCCCAAACAGTCTAGCAGTAAAAACATCAAGTCTCTGCCGTTGGGAGTCTATATTCTCATCCAATATTGCTGGTGTCAATTTCTCGATGTACCGAGGGTGGATGATTTTAGGTACATGGTGTATCAGCTTTCTGGTTCTATTTCCTATTTTATATTGAGTGAATCGACCGAATTTGCACCTTACTATGCTGACATCCATATCCAACCTAATTTTCTATGGTGGATCTCGATCCCTTCTTTGGACAAAGATTGCATTTGTAGGCCTAGTTCTGCGGCCCAACGTTCTAACGGTTGCTACAGTTGCACAATACACAAGAGTTTGCATCTCTAATGCATTTAGTGTTGCGTTTAAATGCATAAGTAAAACCTTGCTGTTTAGGTGTCCTATTAGTGCACGTAGATCCTTTGTGATGTTCATCTTGGGCAGAGAATGCCTTTGTGTTGGTTCTACATGTCTGAACTGTAGTAAAGCATGACCAAAATTCCTCTCAAGGTGCTGTAGTTTTTATGGGGTTTCGCTGTTTGCATCAACGTTAATAATGTCCGGATCAAAAAATGAAGGCGCATAACATCTCTGTTCATATGGTACGTCCATTTTAATCGCCTTCTTGGTTGCTGAACCTCTGCTACTGTCTCTAGTTGCGTAAGGCCATCTACCTCTGGAGGATGTGGTGGTGCTGGACTGTCAACAGGTTGAGGAAGAACATCAATTGCCGCTGCAAATGAATTTTGTATGAAAAGGAGTAAACAATGAATTTGACAAGTATGTTCACATGAAAAGTGGTATATTTTATTTTAATAAAATTAGTTTAATTTTCACATGAGAATTTTGTGTGTGTATGTGTGCGTTGTTTTATTTTGTACTCACCCTACCTGAACACCCTACGCGTCTACGATGAATCGGAGAGAAGAACACGAATCCGGGATTTTAAAGAAAACCCAAAGAAAGAAAGATCACCTTTATTCTAGAAAGAAGCAGACTAACCAACTGGGACTTTGGAATAGCTCAAAGTTAATTTGGATTGTCTACTTATTTTCTCGTTTTCTACATTCTACTTTAAAAGTTATTCAAAATTTCATAATAATTCGTAAGCTGAAAGTCTCATAGCAGAAAATAGTAGACTAACCAACTGGGCCTTTAGAATAACTTGAAGTTGATTTGTCTAATATACTTTTCGTGATTTTGTTTTATTGATTTTTGTGTTTACGTCGGACCAAGTACCCGGACAGAACAAAGAAAAAAGAAGAAACCGCGTAACGAGCCAGTGTAGGCTGAACTGACGGATCGACTAACAGAAAGGTAGCCCAGGTGTCCGTCGCCGATTTCAATGATCTTGATATATGTTGTCCACTAAAAAAGAAACGACACGTGTTTCTTCTTATCGGCCAATAAACGATTTAAGGGTGTGTAACAGCCCTCCAAATATGGTAGTGTCAAGGGGTGGTTTGATTGGTTCACATTTAATAAGACAATATTTTTCCATGAAACCAGTTGGAAAAGTTTCGTCACTATAAGGGAAGAAAAACGCTGATAGTCCAAGTTAATAAAAAAATTTTGAAGGGGTAAGCCACCTTCTACAGACGATGAAAATAATAGAAAGCAAGGCAAAGTTCTAGGGAAAAATCTGAAAAAAATATATGTTACCAAACACACACACACACATTATCATAAATATACACTGAAAAAAAAATTTACTTGATTCAAGGAAATGCGTTTCTTTGGTTTTTTTTCTTTCGACCAAGGAATTGTTTACTTCAGTTAAGTTAATATTGTTTAGATGCAAAAGATTCACGCATTAATTCAAGGAAATGATTTCTTTGTGTGAAATTTCTTTAATATGAGTAAATATTTCTTCGCATTAAATACGAAAAATATCAAGACAAAGAAATGATTTCCTAGAAGGTAGGAATCTAGGTTTATTGAATACGTTTTAGGCGCCTAAAGAACTCCTTCTTTAGTCCAATGAAATCGATTCCTTGAAATGGATAAATATGTTTTAGAATCGGATAATTCATACATCATTGGAGCAATTAGTTCATTTTTTTTTTAGTCAAGAAAATATTCACTCAAGATAAATGAATTTTCATTCAATTGAAGAAATATTTATTTCATACTAAGAACTGTCAAAACAATAATAATAAAACAGTTATCTGAATTTAAAAAATATTCTTTCACGATAAATCGATATTCGTTCAATTGAAAAAAAAATTATTTAACACTATAAGTTGATATAATTGTTGCAACGAAATAATGACTTAAATTGAAGAAATACTTATTCAAGATAAACGAATATTCATTCAATTAAATAAATATTTATTGCATTCTAACAATTATTGTAATCAACACAATGCAAGTATTATTTAAATTTAAAAAATATTCTTTTAATATAAAGGTATATTCACTAAACTGAACAATATATTTATTCCATGCCAGAAGTCGACATAATCATCGCAAAGAAATATTTATTTGATTCAATGAGTTCGATTCTTTGAATTGATTCGGACGCATTTGAATGAATTAATTGTGCATATTTGAATCAAGTCCTTAAGTTTATTCAAATCAAAGCAATAATGATTTAATTCAAAATAATATTAATTAAATTAAAAATATATTTATTTGTTACAAAGAGTTCATGCATTTATACCAATGAAGCATTTATTTAGATGAACAAGGTATTGTGTTTGCATACATATTTATTTCTTCATTTGAAGGAAATGTTTTATTTGCTTACTAGAATTAAATTATTCATAACAAATAAACATTTTTTCCAACGAAGTAATTATTTTTTCAAATCAAACATTCAATAATTTGGCATAATTTGTTTCAATTGAATACTTCTTTAGATCAAAGAAATCTGTTGTTAAATTCAATATCCATGTTTTTGATTTGAAGAAATATTTCTTTGGCATTTATGGCGAGAGCTAAATACGGCTTTCCGCCTTATAATTTCCATGTTGCGACAGCGTAGTGGTCATCGTTGTGGATTTGACACTCGACGGACCCAAGTTCGATTCCTGCTGGAGGTGGATTTTTCATCGAATTTTTCTGTTTCAGGTTCATCAAGATTGTAAAATATATTCGTGATGCGTTGTTTAAATTAAATATGTATAATAATAACAATGTTAATTATAATTTAGGCTGAAAGAATCCATTTGTTTATTTAGGAAAATATGTACTACAGTTGAAGTACGAACTACTTTATTGCACTCGCGCATGGTTTAGGCCAAAGAAATATTTGTTTGAATCAGTGGGATATTATTTTGCTTCAAATACTCAAAAATTTGATGCGAAAAAATAGTTTTGTGAGCCTATAAAATATTTGCTTGACTTTAAAATATGTTTCTTTCTATCAATTCACATATTCTCATCTCAAAGAAATATTCATTCCCATTCATGGCACATTCATTTGGAACAATGAGTCATTTATTTGGTTTAAAATTAATATTTTTGTCTTTGATTCATATTTCTTTGATTTAAAGAAATATTTCCATCCGATCAATAGGTCGTATTTTTGAATTACAGTACGCTTCATTGAAACAAAAAATCAAATCTGTCAATTAAAAAAAAAAGGTTTATTTTATCCGATCGACAATACTTTCAATTAAGGAAATATTTCTTAGAATTGAAATTGTATTCCATCATATCAACTGACTGATTTTTAAATCCAAATATCTAATTTCATTCAGTTAAAGACATCGTCCATTCGCTCAAATAATATTTCAGAGGCTGAAGCAATTATTTATTTGCTTCAATAATTTCTTATTTTTCATACAATTAAACGATTTCTTTGAATTGAAGAAATACATGATTGGACGTATTCAGTACGACCATTTCTTTGAATCAAAGAAATTTTTTTTGATTCGAAAACTTTTTTTTTCAGTGTAGAGTAGGGTATATTGGCGGGCTTTGAATTAAATGTACCATTAATTATAATGTGATTTTGATGGGGTGCATTTTTTAAGTTCAAGCTCACATTATCAGCGAATACGTGTTATTACACAAATGCTGGTTTATTTCAACAATCTAAATATTATAGAGTAAAAGTATACAATATAATAATTCTGGTTTTAAAGAAAATTTGTAAACGATTTTACAATCTGATTAAAAATTTGTCACATCAAATATATACTTTCATGTTTAAAAAAAAAACATGAAAATAATTTTTGGAAAAATTCATTTTTTCGAACTTTTTGAATTTTGCATTTTTCACCCTAAAACTAATAATTTTAAAATATGGTAGCCGCTGGACCGGAAAATGACCAGGATTTTCTTAAGCCCGAAAACACGGAAAATGACAGTGAATTTAGTAGATAAACAAATGTTAACGTCCAATTGAAACTCTATAAACTATTTTCAATTTTAAAACAATTCAAAATAAATAGACTCATAATTAAACTCTTTTATTCAATTTCAAATTATACACATTCAAATATTGTTTCACTTTTAGATATTTCATTTCTAACCCATTGTGAATTGAAATCCTTTAACTGAAAAAAGGCATTTTTTTAATATTCAGCAGTATCTGGCTGTTTATTCAAAATCAGCCATTATAAATCAAATATTCAAAACTAAACAACTTGACAGTAAACTGTTTCAAATAGAAAGTCTTGAATCGTTAAAATGTCAGAGTGCAAAGTTTAACCTTTTAAGGTACAAATTTTAATTGTTTTTTTTTTGTAAAATTGTTAAATTGCAAGTGCAATTTTTAAGTTCTAATTTATAAATAACAACTGAACAATTATTGTTGGAAAATTACTTGAAATTAAACAAATTCATCCTCCAATTTAAAAAGTGTTTTATTTTAAACAGTCAATTGAAAAATGTTTCTAACCTAAAATTGCTTCAAAATGATATAATTTTCAAACTTTTTAAATGGATTGTATGTACCCAGCGGACACTGTTATATAACTGTGACGTAACAGTTCTAGAACGGAAAAGAACAGGTTCTGTAACAGGTTAAGAACATACTTAGACCATGGTCCGAGTAATGTCGTCCCCAAATGGATGTAGCAGTTCTATAGCGCTGTTACAGAACCATGTTCTGTCAGAGATCTGTAACAATTCTGGAACAGCGTGATATGTAAAAAAATATATTTAGAACAATTTAGGAACAGTGGTACAGAATAACCATGTTCTGTAATAGTGCCGTAACACATATGTAACACTGTTACGATGTAAATTTGTTCTGTAATCGTTCTGTAACAATTCTGGAACAGCGTTATATGTGAAAAAGTATGTTTAGAACCATTTAGGAACAGGGTTACAGAGGAACATTGTTCTGTAATGGTGACGTAACACATATGTAACAGTGTTACAATGTAAATTTGTTCTGTAATCGGTCTGTAACAATTTTGGAACCGCGTTATATGTCAAAAAGTATTTTTAGAACCATTTAGGAACAGTGTTACAGAGGAAAATTGTTCTGTAATAATGCCGTAAAACATATATAACAGTGTTACGATGTAAATTTGTTCTGTAACCATTTTGGAACAGCGTTATATTTCAAAAAGTATTTTTAGAACAATTTAGGAACAGGCTTACGAAGGAACATTGTTCTGTAATATTGCCGTAACACATATTTAACAGTTTTACGATGTAAATTTGTTTTGTAATCGTTCTGTAACAATTATGGAATAGCGTTCTATTTCAAAAAGGATTTTTAGAACAATTTAGGAACAGGGTTACAGAGAAACATTGTTCTGTAATAATGCCGTAACACATAGGTATGTAGCTGTGTTACGATGTAAATTTGTTCTGTGATCGTTCTGTGACAATTCCATAATAGTGTTACAAGGGTATGTAACAAAGAAATGTTTTTTGTATTATTGCTGCACTTAGTTTATATTTTAAATAACACAATTTCACGCACGGTCCTCTATACATATAATCACATGCTTAAACCCGTTGAAGAATCGCACTCGCTGTGGATTCGAACCCTACCTAAACTACCTAACTCGAATGTACCTAGCCGATGCTTTAGCCAATTGCGCTATCGAACCGCTTGAACGTTAATGACAAAATCTCGGCCATCCTTTTTCACTGAAAAAGCTAGGGTAATCTCAGGAATATATTCATTATTTTTTTATTTTAGACATTGTCCCCTATTGTCGGCGCATTCTTATTCAGTTCAAGTAACTGACTGCGCCCGACCGTTGGCACCACTCTGATATAAGATCGTTACAGAACAGTATGCCCTTAATGTTCCATTTCTGTAACAGGTGTGACATTCTAGTGACGTAACAGTTCTATCACTCTGTTCTATATCAGTTACATTACCGAATTTCAGATCTGTTACATATCCTTACAGTAACAGCGTTACAGAACAACGTGACCTTTATGTTCCGTTCTTGGAACACGTGTGATATTCTAGTGACATAACAGTTTCATCACCCTGTTCTATATTAGTTAAATCACAGAATTCGAGAACTTTTAAATATCCTTACAGTAACAGCGTTACAGAACAATGTGACTTGTATCTTCCGTTCTTGGAACATGTGTGACATTCTAGTGACATAACAGTTCCATCACTCTGTTCTATATTAGTTACATCACAGAATTCTAGAACTGTTACATATCCTTACAGTAACAGCGTTACAGAACAATGTGACCTTCATTTTCCGTTCTTGGAACACGTGTGATATTCTAGTGACATAACAGTTCCATCACCCTGTTCTATATTAGTTAAATCACAGAATTCTAGAACTGTTACATATCCTTACAGTAACAGCGTTACAGAACAATGTGACCTTCATTTTCCGTTCTTGGAACACGTGTGACATTTTAGTGACATAACAGTTCCATCACTCTGTTCTATATTAGTTACATCACAGAATCTAGAACTGTTACATATCCTTACAGTAACAGCGTTACAGAACAATGTGACCTGTATGTTCCGTTCTTGGAACACGTGTGGCATTCTACTGACATAACAGTTCCATCTCTTTGATCTATATTAGTTACATCACAGAATTCTAGAACTGTTACATATCCTTACAGTAACAGCGTTACAGAACAATGTGACCTTCATGTTCCGTTCTTGGAACACGTGTGACATTCTAGTGACATAACAGTTCCATGACTCTGCTCTATATTAGTTACATAAAATAATTCTAGAACTGTTACATATCCTCACAGTAACAGCGTTACAGAACAATGTGACCTTTATGTTCCGCTCTTGGAACACGTGTGACATTCTAGTGACATAACAGTTCCATCACTCTGTTCTATATTAGTTACATGACAGAATTCTAGAACTGTTACATATCCTCACAGTAACAGCGTTACAGAACAATGTGACCTTCCTATTCCGTTCTTGGAACACCTGTAACATTCTAGTGACATAACAGTTCTATCACTCTGTTCTATATTAGTTACATAACAGAATTCCAGAACTGTTATATAACATTTACAGAACGTGTCCGCTGAATAACTGCATTATTATTCAAAAACAGTAAATAATAACATCGAAATGTGCAAATTTAAAAGGGATTAAAAATGTTCTACTTTATAGTCGATTTTAGGTATCCAAAAGTATTCAGAAAAAATATTGTTGCCACTGGGTACAGAAAGGGATTCAGTTTAAGAGATGACTCATACTGCTATGGGGATTCAAAACGCAAGGACAAAAATGGTATCAAAAGGATTCAATAATTGTCACGTCACCACTGAACAGGAAATTTTCGAATACATTTCAATGCAAGCTTTCTTATCGGGTAGTGTGTGTGGCAGCTGCGAACGCTGATTTTGTTCATTTGTCAAGTTCGCACTCACGAAATCAGCCTTGTTTCGCACTTACCACATAAATAAATATTCTTCACGCAATGTAACAATCGAGTCCTTTGCTTAATTCAACCGTTACACGATAGAGGCAGCACCTCTCGGAGGAAAATTTTTACCAACTATTCAAGCACTGATTCTATGCATTAGACAGAACAAAGATTCTTTTAATAAATAATTGTTATTGGGGTTTGGAAACGAGACTATTGAGAGAGACTTGGTACACTGGAAGCACGATTTCAGTAAACTGATCATGTGCGTCCCTAGAGCTAAAGGCATCCGCGGTTTTGTGATAAGGGCAGCCACAGGTCCGAGAGAGGCGATTATCAGTGAAGCGTGACAAGCAGCATGAGGGCCGCATTTTTAGAGCATAAATTGCTGTTATGATTTGGGTATTCATATAACTAATTTTGTTAATTACATTTCAGCGCTGAGAACAATTTGAATGGTGTAATTTGTGATTCTTGGTGTGAATGAAAACAATGAGGATTTTGTAATGATTTTATCATATCTAAGTTGGAAGTGAAGAGATGTGGGGCAAACAAAGTTATAAATTTTGGGTTTTTAATATTCTTTTTGACACATTTTATCAGACAGCTTTGTCGTTCATTTTTACAACTTTCATTTACTGGCGCGTTTTAATATTGAAGCGTGAAATCAGATTTCACTCTAAAATTCGGGGAACGTGTTTAATGCGATTTTTCAAGAAGTTAACTGAGTCACCGTTTATGCGCTTTGCGTGATGAAATGAGTAAGGATTAGATCATCGGTTTGCCTAGGATGGGGTAAAAGCTAGAGATTTCATTGGATGGAAGAATGAGAGTATGTGAGAGTAAAGTAGCGCGGGAGATCAGCTGATCGCTGCGCGGTCCGAAAGCCCGCACTCAGCATCGATTTTTGAATCAGATTTCAATCATCCCGCGACGCGAGAATTTTGCATTTTTCTCTTATTTTATAGTAATTATTTTTGGACTTGTAATATTTTTTCAATTGAACCTTTCAATAATCCTCAGTGTGAACCGGATTTCGCTCTCTTCAGTATTCCACCTCAACTAGGCGAGTGTCAACTTCTTATAGTGGACAACCGGACTTTCATCGCCGAGTAGGTTTGGACTATTTTCAGGAGAATTCAAACCAGGGAATTTAAATTTGCCGCACAAAACTCTACTAGACTGCTACAGACAATCGATGCTGCCACCATCTCTTGGTATTGAAAATAAACAATAGAGAATCGGGATTCCCTGATTCTCTATCATTTTTAATAACTACGTAATCGATATAACAGTAGATTCTTTGCAGATGCAATCGTCCATTAATGTTGTACGTACCACAGTTAATGGGTGGATGCGCTCTATGCTAAGCAGCACGATTGTTCAGGCTTCACTCCAGGGTTGCAACGTGAGAGCGAAGATAAAAAGGGGTTGTCCGCAGGAAGGACTTTTATCCTCCACCCTATGGGTACTCGTCACTGATGATTTGATTCGTAGGTTGAATGAATTAGGTTCTTATATACAAGGCTATGTAGATGACCTTGTTATACTGGTAACAGGAAAACATGAGGAAACTATAGTCGAAGTCATGCAAAATGCTCTTAACATTATTGAGGATTGGTGTAACGACCATGGGATATCTGTTAACCAAAATAAAACTGAATAGTTGGTTTTTAAAAGTTGCAGGAAACTACCTGATCTCGTGGTTCTATGGCAAGAAGGTCGATTTCTCGACATCAGCTAAGTATTTAGGAGTCATTTTTTACCCTCAACTAACCTGGGAACTACATGTTGATGCGGTAGTAAAAAAGGCCAAAGGAGCATTTTTGGCTTGCAGAGGCGCAATTAGAGAAACCTGGGGACCCAAACCCAAGGTAGTTTACTGGTTATATACGGTAATTATTGGACCCATTATAACTTATGCCACATTGATCTGGGTGCCAAGAACCAGTTTGGTTTGTTCCCGGAAACAGATGGAGAGCCTACAAAGGGTCGTTATCTGGCAATTACTGGGTCAATGAGAACAACCCCAACCACGGCATTGGAGTCCATCTTAGGTATATCACCGCTGCTCCTTCTAATTAGGCAGAAGGCCGCGGCGGAGGCATAGAGACTTCCCCTGAAGGAAGGTCATAGAAATGTCGCTTTCCTTGATCTGCATGATTTGATAAAGAGCGTATTGTCGGAAGATGAAATTCTTTGCAAGCATTCTGATAACATGCTGAGAGAATACTCGTTCACGAAGCCCTTTAAGGTGATCCTCTCGAAAAGGGAGGACTAGCATGATGAACAGAGAAGAAGTAATTTATTTACAATGGGAGGACTCGTCTGGTATACAGACAGCTCTAAGGACACCCTTGGCTCTGGAGCTGGAATACTTAGGATGAAACCAAGTGCCAAGATAACAATCGAACTGGGCAAATTCTCTACCGTATTTCAAGCTGAAATCGTGGCTATTCAGACCTGTCTAGAGGAGGTTCATGAACGTGGGTTTATTAACCACCATATTTACATATACTCCGATAGTCAAGTTACTATGAGATCTCTCCAATCTGAAGAGTTTGCATCCTGACTTGCCTTGATTTGCCCACAAGGGCTTCTCGTAGTGTCCGGAAAAAAGTGGCTGAACTTGATCTGGGTTTCTGGACGTAAGAACATTGAAGGTAACGAGAAAGCAGATATAGTTGCAAAAAGCGGGGCTACAAAGGCCCTCAACGGACTTGAAGTATACTGCGAAGCTTCGTATGCTTCGTCTAAGCATGCCATTGAAAAATGCTGGCTCTTGGAGGAACATGCGAGGAATTGGAAGATGGCTAAATGTATGATACACTCTAAAAAGTTTTTCAAGAACCATGTTTAGGACAGTCTAAAAAACGTCTAAGCATGGAAAGAAAACAGGTAAAAATAGTGGTTGAAATGCTCAAGGGCCATTGCCGCTAAAAGAAGCACCTGACTAACATGAAGATCGACAGCTATCCTCGATGTCGAAAGTGCAACTTCCGTAAGGAGACAGTACATCACATCCTTTGCGACTGTCATGTGCTTGTAAGCCTCAGAGTAAAGAATTTTGGAACTCATTTCTGTGAACCAGATGATTTTGTAGAAATCCCATATACGGCAATAAATGCCTGTATGGCGGAAACCAGCCTCATAAAAGAGAATTAGATTCAAGGGTACAGTGCAATAGGTTACATTAGATAACCTCAGTGATATGACACTCAGATGACCCGACCCATTTGCAATAGTAAAAATATTATTACATTTAATATGATAGAGTTGAACATAATATAGAAAATTTCACATTTTCAACATATTTTAATCGGGAGCGAAGCAAATGACACGTGATGAGAATGTGTTCGTTAAAGCCGAAGGATTTTCAACCAATGAGAATTTACTATCACCAAATTACAGTTTTCTGTGGTTTGACCCATGATTTGAAAAAGTCTATGCACAAATGTGGGGGGAGAAAAAATCTGGTAATAACAAATATGTAAAGTTATAAAAAATGGCTGCTCTGCTGCAACCGCTGCTTCTCGAAAGAAATATCGAATCTCACGCTCGTATTTTCAAGAATTGTTATTTCGTTTTACATGTAGATTTAATGTGCTTTTAAACATTGCAGTAGAAGATATTAATAACGTATGTAACGAAAATGATGCTCTTAACGTAGTAGCGTATGAGCAAGATGATCCGTATGAACCCAATATATCGTTATGAATTAGTGAAATGAACGAAGAGATTGTTTGGCTACATCTGAACTTTTCACCTTTTCGTACGCAATTATTGTACCAGACAGTGAAGAAAAGGTCTACGCTAATAGAAAACAGAAACAACTTGTAGATGAGTTCTTTGCAGCAGCAACAACCCAGCAAACATAGTGTGATTAGTCAGCTGCTGCCAAATTTCTGGGCGGGGAATTTGGTGGAGATCCCGGCAGAATCTGCAGTGAGAATGCTCGACATGAGTATTGCACACATGATCCTAGCGGGACCTTTGCGGGTAATCTTGTCAGGTTTGAAATACAAGTCTCCTCGCACATTTCCCGCTACGGGAATTGTTAGGGATATCTTTTAGGCGTTAAATGCAAGTCCTCCCGCACATTTCCCGCTATGATAGATATCATGGAAATATTAGAAACGATTCGGTAATTACGTCCTTCAGTTTTTTTTGTAAATTTTTTACTTTTAACATATAAGCAAAATTCTATACACATTTAAAATAAATTTTCAAAAGATAGAATTAGGTTCTGGCATATCAAATTTAACATGAAAATATGAGTTTCGTGATTATATAATTTTGTATACCGCAACGTTTTTTAAATGTAAATTTCAGAAATTATTTTAATTTACAACAATAATTAGAAAATACACATCTGCATAATAAAATGTGTAAACATTTCCAAACATTGTTCATTATTGAAAACAATACAAATTATTATCGAACAAATTTAATTTCTTATACGCAAAGATGTTTTTCATAAGATAAATATTACAAGTAATTAAATCAATTACCTTGAAAAATTGTATGTGGAATTATAATCTGAGGTTAATTTTTGCTTCGTCAATGTAAAATTAGACCTGCTTTTTTACTTTTTAATCCTGTGATACGACAAATTTCACTTTGAAATCGACACTTTAGATGTTTTCCATATTTTCGGAGATGAATATCTCTTGAAGAGATCAAAATTGCTCAAAAATCGCTACATAAAATTTCATTAATTTCAAACCTCTGATTAAACTGTTTAATTAACGAGTTCTGTAAATTAAGTCATTTCACAAAAGCTGACATTTGTAAAAGCTCGTTATTTTGACATTTCCGAAGCTTAGAAATTCTGAACTTTTTAAATAATTTATTTAACATTTACTCAGTCATGTTTTGCAACGAAATTAAATTAATCAAACATTTAAAAATCGGCGATACCACTCTGGAAACACCAGTTCTCGTAAGATCACTGAAGTTAAGCATTGTTGGGCGCGGTTAGTACTTCGATGGGTGACCATCCAGGAATACTGCGTTGCTGTTGGCCCGTCGTGGGTGTGGTGGGCCCACATTGGTAGTAAATATCCACCTAGAAACACTACCCGAATCGGGTAGTGAGGCAATGAACTTTCGAGTTCAAACTGCTAATCAATTTTTTTTTTTTTTTTTTTTAAATCCAAATTTAGCAGTATCGATTAATCAAATTTGCAATATCAGGGTTGCTACAAAATCCGTATTTCGAAATTCTCTGATTTTTCCGTGACCAATTTTTTATTTTCCCTGCCCACTCTACATTTTTCTTTTAAATATAAAAAATACCTTACATTTAAGAGATCAACAATGTTAAGTAAAAAAAGGTTTGTTTCTAAATATATTTTTAACACTTTTAGTGGCAACAGTCACACAGAATTTTATAAGGCCTAAGGCCTAAGGATCTTGCGCTTCGCGCTCAATAATGTATTCACCTCGCGCTACGCGTTTGGACACATTTGCCTGACGCTTTAAGCTCGGTTTGTCTAGGTTTTCGCACTTCGTGTGCTCGATATTGCGCGCTTCGCGGGCTTATACTCTCTAAGTAAGCTTCATCGTTATGGCCTGCTTTTGGTTTAATTAGGTCAGTTTTACATAAAAAGAAGAACTGATTTACTTAAGGTTCTATCGACCTTAAGGAACACATTCTCAGCAAGACACTCGCGCTTCGCGCTCGATATTTGGTTTAAAAATCACGTAAACCTCGCGCTCCACGCTCGTTTCTGTTCATCGTATAATAGAAACCCAAAAGTTTGAGCGCGCTTACAGCGCGCGATTTGGCCGTCGCGCTTCGCAACGACCATATGTTATGTTCAATGTTCTTCAGATAAAAATAACTAGATTTGTATTTGATTTAAAATGAAGAAGGAAATTCCTTTACTTTAGCGTATATTTCCGTATCTTTCTAATGAATCATACAATCTGAAAGATTTTTTCCAACTATCTGAAAAGGGGAGAAAAAAAGTATCCAAGTCGTTTTTGGAACATATATATGATAAATTTTTAAATAATTATTGAAATGATTTGTGCTTTCAGTTTCAGGGGGTCTCAAAACGTGGACATTTGACAAAAACCAGGGGGGTCAAATTTTACACAAATCAAATACCTTCTCTGGATGAGAATGTAAAAATACAAATTTTCAAGTACCATGATTTTCAAGTACACACAAGATGAAAAAGAAATTAAATAAGCAAAGTTTTGATGAGAATGTACCCACTTTAACGGGCAGATTTTTTCACTGTTAATGTTAGTTTTTACGAATAAAACAAAAACTACACATACTGTCAAAAAGTGACTAATATTTTTTTTGTAGATCTTTTTTGAGTGCACAATTTTTTTTTTTATCATCATTTGTCGTATCTTGCCTAGTTGGACCGTAAAATCAGAGTTTTGATTTTTCATTATTTTTTCTGCAGTAAAAATGTGAATTTTCGATTTTTTCAGAAAATTCGAAAATTTGTTATGATAATCTTGTAGGGCGTGCAAAAAGAAACATTTTTCTTGTCTTGACTTTTTTCGTATCGTGCGTTGTTTCGCTGAAAATGTGAATTTTCGTTTCTTCTCTTGGATTTTGAAAATGCTGTAACTCCGATAATTTTCATTTCATCGAAAAATAACATGAGAATATTTTGTTCGCCTTTCTGAGTGCTATTCATTTCCGTCCATAGAATTTTTAAATATTAAAAAAAAGTGTTCTCAAAAATTTTCAAAATGTGCTCACTTTTTGAATTTTCATTCAAAATGGCTGGCTAACGAACTAGATCTTTCTTATTAGCCCCTGAAACTGTGTGCCAAAGCACAATCCAATCCGATTAGTCTTTCAAAAGTTATCCGGTATGTAGACGACGACGATGACGACAACGACGACAACAGACAGACTGACACCGACGTAAAAACTATTTTTTCTGACTGAGGGGGCCTCAAGACGTCGACATTTGATGGAATCCACGAAAGTCATTCTTCACATAAAATGAATACCTTGTCATTATGATGAGAATGTAAAAATGAATTTTCAATAGAAATTGTAATATTTGATATTTCCACCAAAAAAATATTTTGATTTCAAATAAAAAACAGTTAAATTAAACAAAAAAATACATGAATATTCCAGCGCAAAGATGAATTAGTCACCAAGAAGATTAATTTTGTAGCACAAAAGACCAAGTTTTAACAAAATACAGAAATTTTCAACTAATTAGTTGAATTTTCAACTGAAGAAGATAAATGTTCAACCAAACATGAAATAATTTAATTTGTAGTAAAAATAGTATATTGTGCGGCAAACTTCACACTCGTGCGGCTTTTCGAGCAATATGGAGTTTGCAACGGTAAGCGGTTCGTTAGCACATGCTCGCCCTCATCAGCAGGGGGGGAATAACACATTCCCGCCCACTAATACAGGTTGATACGTGTAATCTCGAAGTGCGCATGCGTCACCGTCGTCGGGCGGCCATTTCACACTTTCCGCCGGCTCTACAGGCACGGGATTCGCGTTTATCGTGCATGTTGGACAAAAAAATAATTTACAAGCAAAAATGTTAGCACACTTCACACGTAATGAAGAGGTTGTTGGTTCAAACCCAGCCCGTATTGAATTTTTTATAACTTACTTTTTTGCAGTTTTTAATTAATTCGCAAAACGATGAATTGATTTGCGATAAAGTAGGTCCCTACTTATCAGTAAAGCTAATGGACAAAATGTAACATCGACATACTGGTAATAAGCCTCAACAAATCTATAATTTAAAAAAATAAATTTCCAATAGAGTAGTTCCACTTTCAACTAAAAAGTTGAATTTTGAACCAAAAAAGGTTTTTCAGTCGCTATTCACGAGAATTGCGAATATCTTGAAAATTGAATCAAATATTTATATTAGGAGAAAAATCCTGGGACTGACGTCGAATTTTCAGGAAGATTCGAGCAAGAACAGATTTAAATACCCTGTATGTAAATTCCAAATTTTTCCCTTTTTCTTCCTAAGAGGTATTCATCTTGAAAAATATGAAAAACCTCTGCAGTGTCCAGTTTTGAAGTGAAGTTTGTCATATTTGCAGGATCAATCAAGATGTAAAGAGAAGCTTGAATTTTTAATATAAGTAGCAAAAACTAACCGTATGTGGTAAGTTTTGGGTTTTAGAAATAATGAATTAAATGTAAATAATGCAATGAAAATATAAAGAAATTGTCATTTTTCATTTATAGGAAAAATATAATTTTGACTGTTATTTAACATCAAAGTAAATTGTGTTCATGTCAAATATAAATTGAAAGATTGTGGCATGCCTCTGCCTTGATTAAATAAAAGTTTACATTACACATCTTACATTTTTCTCAATATCATCATACACATAAATGTTACATTTTTATTATTTTTGAAGTTTCAAAAAAAAATGTTGATATGAAAATAAAATAATTTGATACATTTATGTGACAAATATGTCCAAAAAACGTGGTAAATGGAATCTTATGAAAAATTATAATAAAATTCAAATAGTCCAATTTAATTCTACCTTAATCATCCGGAAATACCTTGAACATGTTTTTTTATCTACACACGCGGCGAGTCATATTTTGGTAATGAGAAAAATAATCTGCTAATTTTAATGAATTGTAAGTAAATAAAAAACATTGTGTCATTCATATTGAATTTACTGGAGTTTTTTCGCTATGATTGAAGCTTTGGCCGAGATAACGTTGGATCAACAACAATCTATTTTGGTGGAATCTTTATTCAAAATATCAGTAGATGATGAAATATCTTGTTATATAACATAATTTATTCTATGAAATATACTACCACTAGCCATATACTATAAACATAGTTTTAAAATAAAAGTGTTTTTGTTTCTTCACCATATAGAAACTTCTTCAAATCATATAGAGTCTTGTGCCGAAATGAAGAAAAATGGTGTCGATGAACAGTTACCGCTTGAGCTGTGTGAAGCAGCAATGTTTTTTTCTTTTTAGTTATTTTTTTGTTCTTTACAGGGGGCTCCGCCGCCCGAACCCACCGACGGGGGTTTCATCCCCTGCATCACCACCATGGCTACCCCCTGGACCCCGCGTCCTGGACCACGAGTAGTGCGTCTTTATAGCCATGCGTATTCATAGGATTCGTCTCCGGCTCGCGATACGCGCGCACTTACCACACTTGGTGCATACATTTTTTCTGTGATCTGTCTCCGCACATGATCTTCCTGGAATAAACCAGCATTGTACTTTCCAGATCTTTTCTTCTGTTATGTCCATGACTTTACGAATGAGTATTTCTGAAAATATTTTGCCTACTTTAATCAGTAAGCTGATAGCTCAATAGTTATTGCAGTTACCTTTATCATCCATTGTCTTGTAGATTGAAAGGATAATCGCCATACTCCAATTATTTGGAACTTCCCCTTTCTCGGCACATATATTCATCAACTCGCTCAGCCTTACAGATCGATACTCGTCACCACACTTGATCATTTCAGCGAGAATATCCTCCGCACTAACAGCCTTACCATTATTCAATTTCTAAATTATAGCTCTAATCTCAGAGGTACAATTTACTATCTCGGCGTTTCCAATTGAATTTTCCAACGGATCGTATTCTATGTCACAGTTATTATACCCCATAGAAGAGCCTCCGTGGATCAGGCGATAGCATCTCAGGCTTCCGATCTGGAGGCCTGGGGTTTGATCCCTGTGCCGGTAACAATGGAAACGTGTCTATGTGTCTATTGGCTATGGGGCCATTCACAAAATACATGATACATTTTTCAGGAAATTCTGCCCCCTACCCCGTGATACTTTTTCCATTGTTCTTAATATGGAGAATGATACTTCGACATACTCCCTCCACCCCTAAACGTATCACGTATTTTGTGAATGAGCCCGATTGTATATTTATGTATGTACCGGGGGTTTGGTGGTTCAAAACGCATCTTGAATTTCATGCCCCCTCAAAAGAAGCTAGTTTCCTTCCAAGCAAGAGGCTCCATGTCGAGGGAAAAATTGTTTGAGGGTACCTAGTCGACTTTGTGAAGATACGAAAAAGAGTTAGCGATCTCCTTACGAAGAGGCTCTATGTCGAAGGGACTCTCGCTTTGTGATCCGAACATATATAGGGTGGTCCAACATACTAGGGTGGTTCAAAAATGTATTGCAAAAATGCTCGAATATTAACACGTGCCACCGGGCACGTGTAATTTACGGAGTAAATTACTTTATAATTGAAATTTTTTTAATAGTCTATAACTTTTGAAAATATCAAAGCTTTATATAAATTGTAATTCATTATTAGTTCATGCACATATATGTGCTTATTTAATTTCTGTTATTAGAAAAAGTTGAAGTGTACATATACATTTAATTAAACATCTCTTATTATTAACTATTAAGAGTGTTTCATGAATAATTTACATGAATGGAAATATATACTAAAATTCGGTACGATTCTGTGATTACTTCTTTCAGTTTGTTTTACAATTTGCCACTTTTAACATATATGCGAAAGTCTATACACATTTAAAATAAATTTTCAAAAGATAGAATTAGATTCTGGTCCATTAAATTCAACACGAAAAGTGAAAATGAAATTTGTGTAGTTACTATTAAATCGAACCGATAAATCAGATACAAATGAGAACATTAAAGATGTCATTTAAGAAAATTATGTTGGAATTTTAAATTTGAAAATATGAATTTCGTGGTTATATAATTTTGTATACAGCAATGTTTTTTCATATTTAAGAACTTCAAACTTACAGCGCCTCAAGAAGCTAGGTAGCGCGGGCTCAAACAGGAGTCTGGATGAATGGAGAAAAAGGTGAACGCTACTAGCAGTGAAGGGGAAGATGAAAGAAAAAGAGAGGAAGGGGACGATGATTTAGAAAGGGACAAGGATAACAAGAAAGTTAGGATTAAACGAAAAACATCAGAAAGAGATAGGGGGGATGGGGGGATGTTTGAGAAACTAGAAGCCCTCATAAAAGGGTTTAGAGAGGAAACAAGGAAGAGACTTAATGATATGAATAGGGATATGAAGAGGCCGGGAAATGATGTAAGGGGGGAAGTGAGAAAAGTAAGAGAAAAGTGGGAAAAATGGGATGAACTCTGGAAAGAGGAGAAAGACAAGGTATGGGGTAAACTAGAGAGCATATAGAATAGACAAAAAGAGGTTGACGAACAGAGAAATAGTGAGATAAAATAGTTGGAAGAACGGGTAAGCAACTTGGAGATCAGGAATGACCATATGGGGAAGGAAACAGATAGTGCGGAAATAGTAAAAGGGAGTGATAACTTGCAAAATGAGAATGAAATATTGAAGAAAAGACTCAGTGAGATTGAAACAAGATTGGAAGGGGAAGTAAGGGCGAAGAGGAAAAATAACATAGTAGTTAAGGGATTGAAAGTGGAGAGTGAAATAGGGGAAGCGGAAATCAAAAATCTTTTGAGAGATATTGGAGTTCAGGTAAGGGTAGAAGGATTTAAGAGAATAGGACAGACGAAAGAAGGAAGAGAAGGAATGTTTCTAGTGAAAGTAGGGAGTGAGGAGGAGAAAAAGGTAAGGAGAGAATGAAAGAGTGTGTGATAAAATGGAGGAAAGAAGAAATGGAGAAGGCGGAGTACAACAGGAGAAAAAGAGAACATGAGAGGATGCTGGAAAGGAAAAAGCAAAGGGGAAAGGAGAAATACAAGGAAGGAGTAGAAAAAGCGATCAAAGAAGGTAGGATCTGGAATGTGATAAATAGGGAAAGAGCAGGAAGGAAGGGCTTGAATGAAGAAATAGAAATAGGTGAGTGGACGGATTATTTCAAGAGTCTGATAGGGGGAGAGCAAAATAGAATTAAGGGGAAAAATAGAAGGATAGTCCAGGGAGAAATGGAGGAAGGGAACGAAATAACAAGAGAAGAAGTGGATGTGGCAAAAGATAGACTGAAAAGAAATAAGGCTACAGGAGAGGATGGTATGGAGAACGGAGCGATAAAGTATGGAGGTGAAGGGGTTAGTGAAGGGATGTGGAAGATCTGCAACAAGGTCTGGAAAGGAGAAGGGTGGCCGGAGGAGTGGATGACAGGGCTGGTTGTACCGATTGTCAAGAAAGGGGAGGGCAAGAAGGTAGAGGAGTACAGAGGGATCACTCTGATGCCAGTGGGTTATAAAATATACGCAGAAATTCTAAGAATAAGGTTAGAGAGTCAGATAGAAGAGAAACAAAAAATCCCACACAATCAGACGGGATTTAGAAAAGGGATGCTAAAGGAGAAAGGGAAAGGGGGAACGATTTTGGGTAATAGCAAACTATACTCTCTAGCATACGCGGACGATGTGTTTCTGTCAGCAGACGATGAGAAGGGGATGAACCTAATGATGAGAATTTTTGAAGAGTATGTGGGAACAAACGAACTGACGGTGAACGTAGGGAAGACCAAGGTGATGTGCTTCAGAAGTAAACAAACCAAAATAAGTTACGTTTGGAAGATTAAAGGAAAAACAGTGGAAAGTGTGGAGGAGTTCTGTTACTTAGGTTTTTGGTTTGAGGCAGGAGGGGAAAACGAGGTGCAGCTGAGGAAAATAATCGAATGTGCGAGTAAAGTAATGGGCCAAGTATGGGGTATAGGAAAGAGAAGGTTCAATGACGATTGGAGAATGAGGGTTTGGTTGTTTGATGCGTGGGTTTGGGCGGTGCTGTGTTATGGAGTGGAGGTGGTATGGTGGAAGGAACATACGAAAGTGGAAAGCATGCATGAGAGATTTCTGAGATGGGTGATGAGGGTTAGTTGGAGTTACCCAGGTTACATGTTAAGAGAAGAACTAGGAAGAAAAAAAATGGTAACTTGACAAATTAATAGAGCCTGGAGGTTTCAAGAGAAGCTGAAAAGGGGGAGGGGAGCAGAATAGCACAAGTATGCTTGGACTAAGTTCGGAACAAGGACACGAGGGACAATTTGGGAAATTCGAAATTTGAGGAAGAAAGGAAAAAAATGAGAAGGGTTTGTGATATACAAGAAGGGGTTCTGGATTGCCAGAATATAGATTTAGAATGGGAGAAGGATCGAGAGCTTGTAGATATCGAATGGATGAAAAGGACAATCTGTGCAGAGTATGTGGATACGAAATGGAGTCATGGGCACATGTGTTAGAGAGATGTACAGAAGAGGAAGATGGACATTTGAGTGTGGATGAGTGTGTAAGATAGATTTTGGATGGTAATGGACAGGGAGTGACGTGGATGAAGAAATTGGAAGAAGTAAGAGAAAGCACGGGAACAGGGCAGAGCCCAACGGTTAATCCTATTAAAGGAAAGTAAATAGCGAAAAGTTTATTTCAAATCGCAGAAAATCTATTTTTGTGGTAAGAGGAAACGGAAGCCCTGGAAGATCGCTCATTTGTAGAATTATTAGCATTAAGACTGTTGTAATTATTTTAAGTAAGGCGAAACATTAGAATATAAGCAGCGGTTAAGTTAGATTAAGGATGGAATGTAAATATATGTACAGGGAGCGGAGGCCCTCAAACCCGTAAAATGGAGAGATTAAATATACATACATACCCAGCGGACACGTTCTGTAAATGTTACATAACAAAAATTGAACATTTATACATAACATTGTTACAATCGTGTGCCATAACAATTACAGAACATAAAGGTCACACTGTTCTGTAACGCTGTTACTGTAAGGATACGTAACAGTTATGGAATTCTGTTATGTAACTAATATAGAACAGAGTGATAGAACTGTTATGTCACTAGAATGTCACAGGTGTTCCCAGAACGGAACATGAAGGTCATATTGTTCTGTAACGCTGTTACTGTAA
>CAKNYM010051141.1:23445-44283 GCA_932195095.1 Andricus curvator | reverse complement strand
AATATAGAACATATTAATGGAACTTTTATGTCTCTAGAATGTCACACATGTTCCAAGAACTGAAAATACAGGTCACATTGTTCTGGCCATTGTGCCCGTTGTGCCAACAATAGGGGACAATGTCTAAAATAAAAAAAATAATGAATATATTCCTAAAATTACACTGGCTTTTTCAGCGAAAAAGCATGGCCGACATTTTGTCATGAACGTTCAAGCGGTTCGATAGCACAATTGGCTAAGGCATCGGCTAGGTACATTCCAGTTAGGTAGTTTAGGTAGGGTTCGATTCCCCAGCGAGTGCGATTTTTCAACGGGTTTAAGCGTGTGATTATATGTATAGAGGACCGTGTGTGAAATTGTGTTATTTAAAATATAAACTAAGTGCAGAAATAATACAAAAAACATTTTTTTGTTACGTATCCTTGTAACAATATTATGGAATTGTTACAGAACGAACACTGAACAAATTTACATCGTAACACTGCTACATATGTGTTACGGCATTATTACAGAACAATGTTCCTCTGTAGCCCTGTTCCTAAATTGTTCTAAAAATACTTTTTGAAATATAACGCTGTTCCAGAATGTTTACAGAACAAATTTATATCGTAACACTGTTACATATGTGTTACGGCATTATTACAGAACAATGTTCCTTTGTAACCCTGTTCCTAAATGGTTCTAAAAATACTTTTTGACATATAACGCGGTTCCGAAATTGTTACAGACCGATTACAGAACAAATTTATATTGTAACACTGTTACATATGTGTTACGTCACTATTACAGAACAATGTTACTCTGTAACCCTGTTCCTAAATTGTTCTCATAATACTTTTTCACATATAACGCTGTTCCTGAATGGTTACAGAACAAATTTACATCGTAACACTGTTACATATGTGTTACGGCATTATTACAAGAACAATGTTCCTCTGTAACCCTGTTCCTAAATGGTTTTAAAAATACTTTTTCACATATAACGCTGTTCCAGAATTGTTACAGAACGATTACAGAACAAATTTACATCGTAACACTGTTACATATGTGTTACGGCACTATTACAGAACATGGTTATTTTGTAACACTGTTCCTAAATTGTTCTAAATATATTTTTTTACATACAACGCTGTTCCAGAATTGTTACAGATCTCTGACAGAACATGGTCTGTAACAGCGTTATAGAACTGCTACATCCATTTGGGGACGACATTACTCGGACCATGGTCTAAGTATGTTCTTAACCTGTTACAGAACCTGTTCTTTTCCGTTCTAGAACTGTTACGTCACAGTTATATAACAGTGTCCGCTGGGTACATACAATCCATTTAAAAAGTTTGAAAATTATATCATTTTGAAGCAATTTTAGGTTAGAAACATTTTTCAATTGACTGTTTAAAATAAAACACTTTTTAAATTGGAGGATGAATTTGTTTAATTTCAAGTAATTTTCCAACAATAATTGTTCAGTTGTTATTTATAAATTAGAACTTAAAAATTGCACTTGCAATTTAACAATTTTACAAAAAAAAAACAATTAAAATTTGTACCTTAAAAGGTTAAACTTTGCACTCTGACATTTTAACGATTCAAGACTTTCTATTTGAAACAGTTTACTGTCAAGTTGTTTAGTTTTGAATATTTGATTTATAATGGCTGATTTTGAATAAACAGCCAGATACTGCTGAATATTAAAAAAATGCCTTTTTTCAGTTAAAGGATTTCAATTCACAATGGGTTAGAAATGAAATATCTAAAAGTGAAACAATATTTGAATGTGTATAATTTGAAATTGAATAAAAGAGTTTAATTATGAGTCTATTTATTTTGAATTGTTTTAAAATTGAAAATAGTTTATAGAGTTTCAATTGGACGTTAACATTTGTTTATCTACTAAATTCACTGTCATTTTCCGTGTTTTCGGGCTTAAGAAAATCCTGGTCATTTTCCGGTCCAGCGGCTACCATATTTTAAAATTATTAGTTTTAGGGTGAAAAATGCAAAATTCAAAAAGTTCGAAAAAATGAATTTTTCCAAAAATTATTTTCATGTTTTTTTTTTAAACATGAAAGTATATATTTGATGTGACAAATTTTTAATCAGATTGTAAAATCGTTTACAAATTTTCTTTAAAACCAGAATTATTATATTGTATACTTTTACTCTATAATATTTAGATTGTTGAAATAAACCAGCATTTGTGTAATAACACGTATTCGCTGATAATGTGAGCTTGAACTTAAAAAATGCACCCCATCAAAATCACATTATAATTAATGGTACATTTAATTCAAAGCCCGCCAATATACCCTACTCTACACTGAAAAAAAAAGTTTTCGAATCAAAAAAAATTTCTTTGATTCAAAGAAATGGTCGTACTGAATACGTCCAATCATGTATTTCTTCAATTCAAAGAAATCGTTTAATTGTATGAAAAATAAGAAATTATTGACGCAAATAAATAATTGCTTCAGCCTCTGAAATATTATTTGAGCGAATGGACGATGTCTTTAACTGAATGAAATTAGATATTTGGATTTAAAAATCAGTCAGTTGATATGATCGAATACAATTTCAATTCTAAGAAATATTTCCTTAATTGAAAGTATTGTCGATCGGATAAAATAAACGTTTTTTTAATTGACAGATTTGATTTTTTGTTTCAATGAAGCGTACTGTAATTCAAAAATACGACCTATTGATCGGATGGAAATATTTCTTTAAATCAAAGAAATATGAATCAAAGACAAAAATATTAATTTTAAACCAAATAAATGACTCATTGTTCCAAATGAATGTGCCATGAATGGGAATGAATATTTCTTTGAGATGAGAATATGTGAATTGATGGAAAGAAACATATTTTAAAGTCAAGCAAATATTTTATAGGCTCACAAAACTATTTTTTCGCATCAAATTTTTGAGTATTTGAAGCAAAATAATATCCCACTGATTCAAACAAATATTTCTTTGGCCTAAACCATGCGCGAGTGCAATAAAGTAGTTCGTACTTCAACTGTATTACATATTTTCCTAAATAAACAAATGGATTCTTTCAGCCTAAATTATAATTAACATTGTTATTATTATACATATTTAATTTAAACAACGCATCACGAATATATTTTACAATCTTGACGAACCTGAAACAGAAAAATTCGATGAAAAATCCACCTCCAGCAGGAATCGAACTTGGGTCCGTCGAGTGTCAAATCCACAACGATGAACACTACGCTGTCGCAACATGGAAATCATAAGGCGGAAAGCCGTATTTAGCTCTCGCCATAAATGCCAAAGAAATATTTCTTCAAATCAAAAACATGGATATTGAATTTAACAACAGATTTCTTTGATCTAAAGAAGTATTCAATTGAAACAAATTATGCCAAATTATTGAATGTTTGATTTGAAAAAATAATTACTTCGTTGGAAAAAATGTTTATTTGTTATGAATAATTTAATTCTAGTAAGCAAATAAAACATTTCCTTCAAATGAAGAAATAAATATGTATGCAAACACAATACCTTGTTCATCTAAATAAATGCTTCATTGGTATAAATGCATGAACTCTTTGTAACAAATAAATATATTTTTAATTTAATTAATATTATTTTGAATTAAATCATTATTGCTTTGATTTGAATAAACTTAAGGACTTGATTCAAATATGCACAATTAATTCATTCAAATGCGTCCGAATCAATTCAAAGAATCGAACTCATTGAATCAAATAAATATTTCTTTGCGATGATTATGTCGACTTCTGGCATGGAATAAATATTTTGTTCAGTTTAGTGAATATACCTTTATATTAAAAGAATATTTTTTAAATTTAAATAATACTTGCATTGTGTTGATTACAATAATTGTTAGAATGCAATAAATATTTATTTAATTGAATGAATATTCATTTATCTTGAATAAGTATTTCTTCAATTTAAGTCATTATTTCGTTGCAACAATTATATCAACTTATAGTGTTAAATAATTTTTTTTTTTCAATTGAACGAATATCGATTTATCGTGAAAGAATATTTTTTAAATTTAGATAACTGTTTTATTATTATTGTTTTGACAGTTCTTAGCATGAAATAAATATTTCTTCAATTGAATGAAAATTCATTTATCTTGAGTGAATATTTTCTTGACTAAAAAAAATGAACTAATTGCTCCAATGATGTATGAATTATTCGATTCTAAAACATATTTATCCATTTCAAGGAATCGATTTCATTGGACTAAAGAAGGAGTTCTTTAGGCGCCTAAAACGTATTCAATAAACCTAGATTCCTACCTTCTAGGAAATCATTTCTTTGTCTTGATATTTTTCGTATTTAATGCGAAGAAATATTTACTCATATTAAAGAAATTTCACACAAAGAAATCATTTCCTTGAATTAATGCGTGAATCTTTTGCATCTAAACAATATTAACTTAACTGAAGTAAACAATTCCTTGGTCGAAAGAAAAAAAAACCAAAGAAACGCATTTCCTTGAATCAAGTAAATTTTTTTTCAGTGTACCCTAGTTATTATACAACTTTTCAGTGACAAATGTCACACAAATATCTGAGGTTTAAGTAAGAAAATTAAATATAAATCGGTCAACCAAAAGTTTTCGGTCCGGCACTGGTCGTTTTTCACAAGCGGTAAGAATTTTCTTGCTTAGTATATGAGGACCATTTCGACCGATACTCTCAGCGTACGATATTCTGCGTTAGGAAAGTGCGTTGCGTGCATTATGCATATATACCATCTCACCACCCATCTCACGGTCCCTACTGGCAGCCAGTGTAATTTTCAGATGGCATTTGCTCCCATATATATTAATACATTTCGTGACTAGTGCGGACTGACGAGACGAGTTACAAAAACATGGCGCGAGTTTCAAAAAGAAAAGCCGTCAGTCCACAGGAGTCACGAACGATACTTTTCAGAACAAAATCATAAATGGCGTGATTTCATTGTCTCCATGGAAAAATGCAAAATCACGTTTTGAGTCGGTGAAGGTACGCATGAGCTCTACTGCATTTTTGTTCTAACGAGCGTGAATGAGACAACAAAGTATAATTCGCGAGGTGATAAGAACACGCTATACTCTTCGTTAGAAACATCGACTCACCAATCCTCTATGAATTCTCTTTCTATCTTTGTCAACCACGTTCTCTCTCTAGCGTTACGAAAATACAACGGAGCAGGCACAAACAAAGCTCTTTTTTGAACTCTACGTCACGCCGTGCTTACTGAACCCTATTTTGTAACTCATCCAACGCACCGCCAGACACCGCTCAAAACGCGTACTTTTGCGTTTGTCTATGGAGGCATGAAAACACGCCATTTTTATAATTTCGTTCTGAAAAAAAATATATATATGTGTGTGTGTGTGTGTGTGTGTTAGGTAGGTTCGGCTTTAGAATTAGCATTATGTTTGTGTGCATACAATAAGTTAGGAATGTGTCTCTCGCGTGTCTTCTGTCATTCCTTCATTCTGATATACAAAGTAGGGTAAATATAGAAGCCCCCCTCTATTATTGTAAATCGGATTTTTTTTCGTGTTGAAAATGACAGCGCTGTGATGTAGAAATTACAGAACTCTGCAGTGTTTTGCATTTGATAGACGTTCTGTGAAATATCCATTCTTCCACTTTGTTTTTAACGGACTTTATTTTTGCAAATTTTTAAGATTCCCGTTGCTAAAATTACTGTCCCGCTTAAGAATTCTTCCTTAATTATATTTAATTCTCTTAGAAAAAGTTCTGTAGAATTTACAGAAACGTAGGTCTGTAATTCTTACGGATTTCTTCTCATATCCGCCAGATCGTAACTAATTCTGCAATTCCTCAAGTGCAAATTTTTTCCTTGTGCAAGAAACTTGCGGGTAAAATTCATATGACGACACCTACCCGCCCAAGACTTGGAGGTTAGTCTTGCAAGCCCTCTTACGAAGATCCCGCCGGGATCCCGTCGGTTCACTTACGTAACACTGTATTAAAATTGGTATTGTTCATGCGTGTAACCAAGTTACAGATCAACTGTTACATTCTTCCTTACATGTTCAACCTTCCAGTTGTAGAACAATTACGTCACTGAACAGTCACATTCCTTATATAACCAGATATAACAATGTTACCGCTTTGTTAGCGTAGGGCTCCTTTTGGAGCAGTTGCAGAACGTGTTTGCTGGGGTATGGGTTAACGCAAATAAAACAAAGACTGTTCTGTTCGAAAGGCTCTGATTCCGAATATAAAGATACATTTTCAAAATTCAAAATGACCGATCCATTAGGGCGGACGAAAAACTTAGAAAATTGATAAGGGGTTTCCACGGAAGGTGCCATTTTTCTGTCACCGTGACATTATAGGCAAACCTACACTTAAAATACAAGTTGTATTGCATTAAAATGTATAGACAGACTCCATGAAATAGGCACAAGAGCTTACAGTTATTACAGAAACCCTCATAAAAATATATAACATATAATAGTTGCACAAAATCCCAAAAATATACCTGTGTATAATTTTTGTCACCAGCTACAAATTGAAAGCTTTGCATGCTCACAGCTTTTGTGCGCAATGTTTGAAAATTCTGAGAAAAATCATGTTAGTTCAGTGGACCATAGGCTACTGAAATTTCATGGATTTGACATTGTGCTTTGATTTCTAAGTCAGAAAGAAAATCTCAAAGTCGTGTCATCGCTTTCACATTTCAAATGTCCACTCCAACGTCTGTAGGTGTGGAAAGTGCGCGCAACTAGCCAGGTCAAAAATTTTTCGATTTTTTATTAGATTTATGTGGCTTGCATGTTCTTCAAGTGACTGGTACTCTTTTTTTACTAAAAGTACAAGAAAGATTTTCATTCGCTTTTAATTATTGTTTGTTCTATTTATACAGCTTTTTAATAAAGAATTACATATTTATTACGAAATATTCAGTGTGTTCGGACAAATTTCAAAGTAATTAATTTCAAATATTATCAGATAATAAATTAATTATATTATTGAATATTAATTTGTCTTATTGTTAAACAAAAATAATATGAATTAAGAGTTTTTACTGCGAAAAAGGCAAAAGCAGGCAACAAAACGTCAAGAGGAAGCTTAAACGAAAGCTGAGAGCAATAAAGAAGAAACTTTAGCAATATAGATTACCTTTTACGTTCCTTTGAAATTATAGATAAAATATGATGATTTAAAATTTAGTAATAAAATTAAAAACTTTTTTTTTTAAAGTCTGCATTATTTCTTTACAGACACTCGTTATATATTTTTGATATGGAAGATAGTGATTTACACACTATTGGCGAAGGTATACTGAGCATTTAAAAAGAAGAAGCAACCCTCCTTGATCTTCCATTCATTATATATTATTCATTCAATCAAACTTATGGACTCATTAATTTCAATATTTTGTGCAAGCTGCGCGTATGTTAAAAAATATTGACCAAGCTGAAAAATGCGTTTCTACATGTATTTAGAATATAGGAAAATAGTTTGAAATGTGTGCTTTAAGGTTTGTTTTTGAATTTTCTTTGTTGAGAAAATGACACTTTCCTTGGAAATGGCCATTATTGCTGGTCAAAAGCAATACAAGGGGTTCTTCTGGACCGCTAATTACGAACCTTCAGTCAAATTTTCAAAATTCAAAATCCAATATGATGGACAAAAAACATGAAAAATTTATATATATTTGTAAAACTCAGTAACCGGGTTTTTTTTGGTCGTTTGTTACGAATCTTCCGTCAGTGTTCGCTCAAAAGCGAGCCTAGCAGCGCCCCAATTGGCGATGCGGCATACCACTGTCACGTCGACCACCGCTGCTCTCAAGAGTTCAGTTTTCTGCCGTCAAGCACGAAGAGAATACGCTACCATTCAGTTGCTTATAGCATAGAATTACATCCTTGTTTTGTAGGTTTAGCGTCAGTGAAATAAAGAAGAGAGTTCAACTAAAGCAAGCATTTATTTGGTTGACCACACCCATCTCCCGCAGAACAATCGCAGAGTTAACATTTGGTTACTTCGAGCCGGAAGAAATCACCACTAGCTAAATTGGCTCGCCACCATACGAGTATTGTAGACTCCCTTTACACTTCGGCTCTTAGCCAGTGTAATAAAGAACTGAAAAGAGATAGCTACACATACTGCCTTCATTCGACACGTCCTTGTACGTCGAAATTCGTACTGCCTTAACACTCCGTTGGCGTTGAATGCCGGTCATAATTTTACCATAACGAACAGGAAAGCGGCTACGCTTTATTCAACCTATGCTTCGACTCGCCCCCAGTGTGTCGAACTTATGCTTCGACTCGCTACATAGCGTCGATCAGCTCACACCACGTGAACTTAGAGAAGACAGACCATGAGTTTCTACTCGCTCTAAGCGTCGAGGCTCACAGCTAAAATTTATCAATCTCTTACAGGGAGATGAATCCGATGACTTTCCAGCGAGATCTGGTACGAGTCATCCAGCATTCATCTCGAACAGTAACTGAGATGCCTGATGAGAAGTGGACATATGGACTAGTCCAGAGCCGACTTGAGCTGTTAGAGGGCTATTGGGCCGACTACATGTTAAAGCATGTCGGACTTGTGATGATCGATGATTTGCAGGATGATCCTTACTTTTTGGATAACCAATATTCGGAGGTGGAAAACCTATACACAGCTGCGCGAGGCCGTATCTATGACCTTCGTTATAAACTTAATCCTACATTAACCACCTCAACGAGCTCGCCAAGAGCTCCAGTAGCCGGAGCAACTGGATCGATGTTTTGCCTACCAAATATCACAAATACACCCTTTAGCGGCAAGCGTGAGAATTGGGAACCGTTTCGAGACATGTTTCGCCCTCTGATTCACAGTGATCCGACTCTCAATGACGTCCAAAAACTTTACTACTTGAAGACTGGAGTACAGGGGGAGTCCAATACGGCTCTTGACCCTATTCAAATCACTCAGGACAATTACGCCATTGCTTGGTCAATACTGGAGGCACGTTACGACCATCGTCGTCTGCTGGTTGAAAAGCACTTGAAAGCCCTGAAAAGGTTTCCTCATCTAAGAGACGAATCCGCTACAGGATTGCAGAAATTTGTGAATGAACTAGAGCGACACCGTAGTCAGCTTGCATTGTTAGAACGACCAATTGACTCTTGGGATGACTGGATGATTACAATCGCCGGTGACGTCATGGATTCTCACACCAAGCGCTGTTGGGAAGGATAGATTACGAGGCTCGATAACGGCCAAACAAGGTCCAACACATATAACCCAACGTTTGCTGAACTCATCTCGTTACTGCGAGGCAGGTGTCTCACTCTTCAGTCTCTAGAAACTGGGCGTTCGCAGAGAGTATCAGAGGTGACTTCCAGCAGAACACGCCACGCAGAAGCCGGACCCCGATATCTCAAAGTTTTTGCAACAACTTCGCCCAACACATGCGCCGTCTGCGGAGCTAACCACTATATAGGAAGATGTGAGCAGTTCCAGAAAATGACCCCCAACGAACGTAGAGACGTTGCCGTCAAAGCACAACTCTGCTTCAATTGTCTAAAGGTTGATCATGCCGCCAGAACCTGTCCATCGCTTATCTCGTTTCGCACCTGTGGGCACCTCATCATACCAAACTTCACGGGAGTAACGAGAAGAGAACCGGTGGAGTTATTGATCCGGGCATTCCACCCAAAGCTCAAAAGGAAGACGCCTCGACCCCTGCATCCAGTTCAGGCCAAATGGACATCACGCAGCAATGGCAATCACTACTTCCAACAGCAATGGTCAGCCTGAGTGATGGAGGTAATCGTACGGAGATGGTAAGAGCGCTCATTGATCCGTGTTCAGAATCAACTCTTGTTAGTGCAAGATTGGCTCGCAGGCTCAGACGGCAGTCTACATCAAGATCAACCCAGAGCTTCCACCCGTCAAAATCAAAGTGTACGGTCTGAAATACATCGGCATCGCTACCCCACAACTCCACTGCTATCTCGACATAGCATCTCGCTTTGGTAATCTCAGGCTGGCTGACCCAGACATGCTCAGACCGGAACAAGTTGATGCTATCCTCAGAGCGAATATCTACGGTCGTGTGATCTTACCGAGCCTAATTAAACAGGGAGATCTTGTCGCTCAAAAGACGGTGTTTGGCTGGGTATTCATCGAGACTCTCCAGGCTCCCTCATCGGAATCACAAAGGCTCGCGCTCTACACTGTTCAGTCACCTGACGACATCGAACCATGGCACAAACAATTGATAGACCTGATGCAGAAGTTTTGGTCAATCGAAGAAATTCCTCGAGCTGTAAGGAAAATTTCGCGAGGACTAAGCTTGCGAAAGTATCTTTCAAAACATGCAGTAACGTGACAAAAGTGGTAGATACGTCGTGCCACTGCCTCTCAAGCCATGTGATAGTCAGCTATTAGGGGAGAGTCTCTCGAATGCCAGATCAGCATTAGCCTCAGTTCATCGTCCAATGCAACGGGATCCGAGTTTGTCTACTGCATATGTAAAATTCATCGACGACGATCTCCAGTTGGGACACATGAGAGAGCTCACTCCACAAGACTGCCTAAGTTAACTACATTCCCTATCATTGAATTTGGCAGCGACAGGACAACGGCAAGAAATTGCGGGTGGTCTTCAACGCGTTTAGCTCTACATCGGCCGGAAGCAGCTTGAACGACGTCCTTTACCAAAAACATTATACTAATGCCTAAAATTAATTATTCACTGTCAGATTTCTTTTTAAAATTGATGTGAAATTCAAATTTAATTCCAATAGTTCTAAATTAGTGGCGCTGTCGTAGCTACCCAACATGCGTATTCTTTCCTCGGTCTACCTCTGGTTACGAAACCAAACGTTTTTTATCCATTCTCTACACATGACCAAACCATCTGAAAAAATTTCTTTCGTGTCTATTACTGAGTGTTTCCTCTACACCACATTCTTTAAGAATCGACTTTTTTTCGAGTTTTTGTTTTAGAGTTTTTTTCATTAAGAATTTTACCGCATGCGTTCTTCAGTGATCGTACACCAATCGAGTTCACCTTTCTCATATCCTTCCGGTACAGACTTGCACTGTCTAGAGTTATTTCCTTATACTTGACAATGGAAAAGTCGACCTGAATGACGGTATCGCTTGTGTTTTCTTTTGCTTTGGGCGGCGGTATATATTTCCACTCTGTGCTTTACTCATCATATTTTTACTTCTAGGTAGTACAATAGCTCATCATTTTACCCTCATTCATACGTCTCAATATTTCACCATTTATCCTCCCGTCGCACAGTGGGACAATTACAATTTAAAATAATAAATCTGGGTACACTGAAGGTATGGGTATGGCCGAATACGAACCTGCTGCCACAATTATGAAGTTCAGAATAGTGGCGGCAGTGCAAGCGACCAAAGTTGTGTAGTTTCGTTTTTTTTTCGAGAAAAAATAAACAATTACATTTTATTTTATGTCTATGCTATTGTTAATGACGAATGTGATGTCATTTTTTCAAAATTCAATATGCCAATTTAAAATGGCCACTCCAATATGACGGATGAAAAACTTGAAAATTTGATAAATATTTGTAAAAATCAGTACCCGGGTTTTTTTTGGGACGCTGATTACGAATTTCATTATAATTTTTAATTTAGTAAAAAAAAAACCTTCCCTATAAAGATTTATAAACCTTTCAAACTTTTAGTCCGCAATTTGTCATCAGCCGTGTCGAATTTTGAAAATCTGACTGAAGATTCGTAATAAACGACCAAAAAAAACTCGGTTACTGATTTTTACAAAGATATATAAATTTTTAATGTTTTTTGTCCACCATATTGGATCGGCCATTTGGAGTTTTGAAAATCTGACTGAAGATTCGTAATGAGCGATCCAAAAGAACCCCTTGTACTGATTTTCACAAGCATTAATGACCATTTCCACGGAAAGTATCATTTTTTCAACATAGAAAATTCCAAAACAAACCTTAAAGCACACATTTCAAACTTTTTTCCGACATTCTAAATACACGTAGAAACGCATTTTTCAGCTTGGTCAATATTTTTTAACATACGCGCAATTTGCACAAAATATCCAAATTAATGAGTCCATTAATTTAATTGAATGAATAATATTTCATGAATGGAAGAACAAGGAGGGTTGCTTCGTCTTTTTAAATGCTCAGTATACCTTCGCCAATAGTGTGTAAATCACTATCTTCTTGATTAAAAATATATATCGAGAGTCTGTAAAGAAATAATGCAGACTTTAAAAAAAAATTTCAATTTTATTACTAAATTTTAAATCATCATACTTTATCTATCATTTCAAGTCAAGGTTGGTTGTTTTTCCAATTCTAAAATGTATATTCTGACTATTTAGAATATAACAGTTCGGATATGAAACAGTGAAAAGAAAATGTATCTTATTTATTGTTCTTACAACGAAGTATTGCGAAATATCACAGGAAAGTAAAGGTAATCTATATTGCTAATGTTTCTTCTTTATTGCTCTCAGCTTTCTTTTGAGCTTCTTCTTGACGTTTTTTGCCTGCTTTTGCCTTTTTCACAGTAAAAACTCTTAATTCATATCATTTTTGGTCAACCATAACTCAAATTAATATTCAATAATATAATTAATTTATTATCTGGCCAACAGCCATACCACGCTGAAAAAACCAGTTCTCGTCAGATCACTGAAGTTAAGCAGCGTTGGGCGCGGTTAGTACTTGGATGGGTGACCTTTCGAGAAAACTGAGTGCTGTTGGCACATAGTGGGTGTGGTGAGCCCACATTTGTAGTTATTTACTACAAGAAACTAACCTAGAAACACTACTCGAATCGGGTAGTGTCACGCCTACCCTGAAAGGGAAATGGCTTAATGGTATACATACATACATCTGATAACACTCAAAATTAATTACTTTGAAATTCGTTCGAACACATTAAATATTTGGTAAAATATATTTAATTCTTTATTAAAAAGTTATATAAATAGAACAAACAATAATTAAAAGCGAATGAAAATCTTTCTTGTAATTTTAGTAAAAAAAAGAGCACCAGACACTTGAAGAACATGCAAGTATATATCTTATTATTAAACGCAGATTCAATAATTTGTTACAACTTCTTTCTTTCTTGTACACAAAATAGTTTCAATAAATGTCCGTAAGGGCAGTGTCTCCCCTGGTTAAATATAAAAAATTATATCACATGATATTATAAAAATTGTATTATATCATATTATAGATACTACATATTATAATTATAGTATAGATACAATATATTATATTATATAATGATATTAGTGTCTTTGTTTGAAAAAAAATAATTTGAAATGGTTTAAAATCTATCATTTGCCGAATATTTGATGTAAAAATTATTCTTTATTTTGTATTTTTACTAAAATGAGGTTATTTTGCGAAAAAATGTAGTTCTTTTAAATATAAAAACCTGTTTGTTAAAAAAATATTTTTAGACGAGTAATTTGATAGAAAGAAGTGACAGATTTTTCATTATTTGCTTATTTTTGGTAATATTTTAAAATGCTCTGAATTTTTGGCAAAAACTTTTAGGCAAAAGTTTTTTTTTTTAATAAAATGGAACTTTTTTGTAGAATAAAATTTTTTGTTGAGATGTAACTTTTAAAGAAAATCCATTTATATAAATATTTGTACTTTGATTTTTACAAAATGCACTTGATTTTTGAGGCACATAATTTTCCTTCCGGAGACATTTTTTGGCCACCAAAATACAACAAAATCAGCAAACAATTTAGTCCTATCTTGAAGCGTGCGATTTATACAGCTGCAGGTGTTGGAGTGGACATTTGAGCATTACATTGGACATAACTTTTGCGCGCACTGCGATATTAACTTTATCCATGATAAACTTCTTCGGCCCAACATACTGTTTATTTTCCGTGAGCATTTTAAAGTGGGCTTCAAGCATTCTTGGAGTAAAGTACTATGACGAGGGGACATTTTTTCAGAAAATTCAAAATTTTTGATGTTTCAATGTGTGATACTTCGATAATTTTAGAAGCCCATCTTTTTCCTTTATATGGTGTCTGCTAGCCACCTAAATCTAATAAAAAATCCAGAGATTTTTGATCTGGGTAGTTGCGCACACTTTCCACACCTACAGACGTTGGAGTGGACATTTGAAATTTAAAATCGATGACACGACTTCGAGATTTTCTTTCTGACTTAGAAATCAAAGCACAATGTAAAATCCATGAAATCTCAGTAGCCTATGCTCCACTGGACTAACATAATTTTTCGCAGAAATTTCAAACATTGCGCACAGAAGCTGTGAGCATTCAAAGCATTCAATTTGTAGCTGGTGACAAAAATTATACACAGGTATATTTTTGGGATTTTGTCCAACTATTATATGTTATATCTTTTTATGAGGGTTTCTGTAATAACTGTAAGCTTTTGTGCCTATTTCAGGGAGTCTGTCTGTAAATTTTAATGCAATATAACTTGTATTTTAAGTTCCGTGGAAATCCCCTTATAAATTGTCCAAGTTTTTCGTCCGCCATAATGGATCGGCCATTTTGAATTTTGAAAATGTAACTTTATAATCGGAATCAGAGCCCCAAACAATTCCGAGGTACTGATCCTTACAAAAATGTATACATTTTTCAAGTTTTTTGTCCACCATATTAGATTAGGCGTTTTGAACATTGGAAATGGAATTTTAGGTTCGTAATCAGCGACACAAATATTCCGCCTATTCAAACTTTCATTAGTTTTACTCATTCTTACTTAAATGTATGCACTTCTTCATCATTTGAACACCCATAATGAACCGGCCCATTTGAATTTTGGAAATCTGACTTTAGATTCGTCATCAGCAATTTCATAGACATAAAATAAAACGTCTTACATCTTTTAAAATTCGATTCACATAAAGCTGTGCCGATATGAAGTTCTTTTTTTTCGAAAAAAACGAAACTACCCACCTTTGGTCGCTTGTACTGCTACAATCATTTTGAACTTCAAATTTCCGGCAACAGATTCATATTCAGCGACACCTAAACCTTCGGTGTACCAAGGTTCATTATTTTTAGTTGTAATTTGAAGCGGACACAGATTTTTGACGCTTTTCTTGCCAAATTGCCCCACTGTGCGTCTGCAGGAAATAGGCTTTCAAGGTGCACGACATCTTCAACCTGCTCCATCTTCTTTTTGCGTAGATTGATATTTCATACTGTTTTTCCATTTCATCTTTCGAACAGAACAGTCTTCGTTTTATTTGTGTTAACGCATACCTCAGCAAACACGTTCTGCAACTGCTCCAAAAGGAGCCCTTTGCTAACAAAGGGGTAACATTCTTATATCTGGTTATATAACGAATGTGACTGTTCAGTGACGTAATTGTTCTATAACTGGAAGGTAACACGTTGGGTATAGGGGCAAATAGCCGGATAAATGCACGACATTTTAGACCCAGAATCAACCCCTTGCGTTAAAAAACGAGTCACCGGGGCACTCTTAAATTTGGAATTTCGAAACCCAACTTTTCGAGAAAAATGCATCTGAATTTGGTGAGTGTCATAAGGGCACGTGTTAAATGTTTAGTTAAAACATAAAACTTGCCCACCTACAGTCACTTCCGGGACATAAGTATAATGCAAACAGATATTTTCCATTATTATTATTATCGATTAGCAATTCGAACTCGAAAGTTCATTACCTCATCTACCCGAAACCGCCACGCATCTCTATCATGTGCATCCTCCATCCAGTTTAAGTAATCATGTTCTAGTTCTTTTAGATCATCCCTTACATTTTTCTCTCATCTGTTTCTCGGTCTGCCTAGAGGTCTCTTGCCAGTCGGTTTCCATCTTAAAACTTGCGCCACTGTTCTTTCATTGCCCATTCTTGCTACATGCCCCACCCATCTTAATTTACGCGTTTTCATTACTCTATTAATATTTTCTGACCCGTAGAGAGCATGCAGCTCATCATTATGCAGTTTTCTCCATTCACCAGTCTCTTCGTCCCTCTTTGAACCATAGATTTTTCTAAGTACTTTATTTTCGAAAACTCTAAACCTATTCTCCTCTCCCTTCGTCAGCGCCCACGTTTCACACCCGTACATGACGACCGGCATTATTATCGTTTTGGAAATTCTTACTTTGATGTTTCTAGATAGCGATCGCGATTTCAGTAGCGTGTTTGCTGCATAATAGCACCCATTACCACCGTGCAGCCGCGCGTTGATTTCCGTTTTAATGTTATTTTCGCTAGTTATAATAGACCCGAGGTATTTAAACTCGTTAACCCTTTCGAATTTCTTATTTCTGGCCATTAGGTCCCTGTCTACATTACTTTGTTCGGATCTGACGACGGTCACATATTTTGTCTTCGATTCGCTAACTTCCAAACCAATATCTTTGGCTTATGTGATCAAGATTTCTGCACTTTTAGCTACGGTTTCTTTATCATCACCTAGTAAGTCGAGATCATCTGCATACCCAAGAATTTGTATTATCCCATTGAGGGTAACACCGGTCGGATTCGCTTGTACTTGCCTGACCACGTATTCTAAAACTAAGTTGAAAAGGGCGCACGAAGATCGGTTTCGGCGGAATCCACACTGGTAATCCCCAATCATTTCCTCGGCAAAAGGAGTTAGTCTACATAAGATTACATTGGACAGGATCTTATAGCACGAAGGCACAAGTGAAATTCCCCGATAATTGTTACAGTTCGTTTTATCGCCTTTTTTAAATATGGGAATAATAATAGAGGTATTCCATTCCTTCAGCATGCGTTCTGTTTTCAAAACTGCGCGTATTAATTTACAAATTTGCCTTGTGAGGCAAGGGCCTCCATTTTTTATCAGTTCTGACGGTAGATCGTCGATGCCCGCGGCTTTGTTATTTTTCAACTTCTTTATGGCCATTTCTATTTCTACATCAGTAGGATCATCAATTAATAAATCGGCAGTGTGGATTTCACCGAGAATTACCTTCAACGGGGGCTTCGCGTACATTTAATAGCTTATCGAAATATTTTTTCCATAAATTCAGTCTCTCTGTCGCATCGGCTACTAGATTACCATTTTCGTCCCTCATTACTTCCGTTCTACTTTGAAAGCCTTTCCTTATAAAAATTGATTCCCCTGTACATTTCACGCGGGTTATTTTGTTTATTATGCATTTCTATTGCTAGTATTTTATTCTTTTCCCACTCCCTTTTCTTGGATCTATAAAGCCTATTTATACTTTTACTAATCTCGAGATACTTCTTATGTGTTTGATCGCACTTATTTTGTAAATTAATTAGTTTTGCCTTCCGACGTTTTTCAAAACAAAGTTTGCACTCTTCGTCAAACCATGGTTTGCTTTTGGCCACTTTCTTTAAACCTATAGTAAGTTTCGCGGCTGTCTTCATCGCCTTTTTCATATTGCTCCACAGGGTTTCCGAATCCTCCTCGTAATTATCGTTATCGTCTCTCTGTTCTTGGAGAGCGTCGAAAATATTAGAAATCTCAACTTGATAATTTTATGTTTCTATTGGTGTTTTAAACTTATCTATATTGAAACGAACTGTTGGCTCTGTGCGGCTTGTTTTCTTACTTAACGCTAGCCTAGATCTTAGTTTTACTATCACGAGAAAGTGTTTTGAATTTAAATCCGCTCCCCTGTACGATCTTATATCGAGAATGTTTGTATGACGTCTTCTGTCGATTAGGACGTGATCAATCTGATTGTGAGTGATACCATCTGGTGATGTCCAGGTGGCCTTATGTATATTTTTATGCTTGAAATATGTGCTTTTGAGAACGAGGTTTTTTGAAGCTGCAAAGTTTATTACTCTAGTTCCATTATCATTACTGACGTCATGCAAACTTTCCGACCCTATTGTTGGCCTATACATCGGTTCTTTCCCAATTTTCGCATTGAAATCTCCCAATACTATTTTTGCGTCATACGTTGAGAACTTGTCAAAAACCTGTTCGATTGTTTCGTAAAAAAGATCTTTAGTGTCTTCGTCTTTGTCCTCGGTGGGGCAGTGCACGTTGATTAGCACCTGTTTGTTTAAATTACCCTTTAGTACAATGTATGATAACCGATCGTTAATGAATTGCATGTCGATAACCGCTTGCGAAATTCGTTTATTAATGTGAAAACCGGTCCCCAGTGTGCGCCCCTTAGCTGCCCCATAGTGAAAAGTATAGTTATCCTTAGAAATTGACGCATAAACGCCCGGCCAGCAGGTTTCTTAGAGTGTTAGGATCCTATTCCGATCGTAGGTGAGTCCACCGTCCCAGCAGTGATAACCCCCATACTTCTCTGGGTCTAAGTATGGGAGTTTTCTGACTTTGACAAGGGCCGTGTCAACTTGTCGTCAGACACATTACAGTTTCATCCTCGTATCCTAACAGCCCCCTGCAAGGCAGCGCGCCTACTCGCATCAATGCCCCTTTGGCCCTATACAGGCGAATCATTCCACACATCCCTTGCGGGCAGTGTCATCGCTCCGGTGTCCAATGGGGCAGCAGGATTTTTCCCTTACAAGATTTTTAGTTTTGGTTCGGGTAGTGTTTCTAGGTGAAAACGTGAAAACGAGGTGGCTGCAGTTCGGCTTGCCAGAAGCCACCCATTGCGTATAAATGCACTTAACTTATAAAAACTTGTTAATAGGGTCCGTGCACCGGTTTTGCCCACTTTAAGAAATTTTCCAAATTTGAGCGCTTATAATTGGTTAACTATTACATTTCAAATAAAAGTATCTGGTGTAATATATTTCTTGGAGGTCGTCGATCACGAAATGTAGCCACCCGTTAATAAAAAAATGCATTAACAAATTAAAAAAATGATAAAATTGAAAAAACTGGGATTTCTACAGTTTTGGCCACTTATGTGCTACTTTTGGCCACGGCTTGCACCAGCTTTGGCCACAACAATAATTTGAAAGGCGAGAAATTGTAATTTCGGAATTAAAGGACGTGCTAGCATAAAGTGAATTAATATTAAATGCAAAGAAAGCAACACAAACTCTTGAAAATATTTATTATTCGCAAACAATTTTTAGAACTTAACATTACAACTTGACATTGAAATGCTGCATTTTTCTTATGAAACGTCTCGAATAATCTTTTGAAGCTAATAATTCAATTATTGCTTTTGAGCTACTTGTTTTTTTCTCTTAATATTTTTTTCTGTATACCTAACTCAGCTTCTTTGGCTTTCTCTATATTCTGTATGATTTTATTGAATGAAAATTAATTTATTACCAACGGTATGTAATAAATTACGAAAATTGTGCTGGTGGTCACAAGAGGAGCAGTGGCCAAAACCGGTTTACCGAACCTATAAAAATAGTGAAGAAGTGATTATTATCCCCGGAAATAACTTTTATTATTGATAAAAAATATCAATAGATGTGTCTGTAAAGAAGCAGCATCCTATCAGCGATTTGTATCGATGGCCTGGATTGATTACCGGAAATCTTTCGATTCAACCTTCCATAGACTTATCGTCTGTCTGTTGGAAAGCCTAAAGGTTCGTCGTGTGATCACTAACAGTATCACCTTTCAGAGAGGTGTGTTTCAGGGCGACACCATGAGCCCTCTCCTCTTTTGCCTCACATTATTGCCACTATCTCTCGCACTTCGCCATTCCAAAGGGTATCTCTGCGGCAAACCTGGAAACCGAAAGCATAAGGTCACTCGTGTATTTTACATGGATGATCTTAAGATCTATGCTACGAATCAAGAGAAACTACATCTAACACTAAAAATTGTCAAACAGTACACTCAAGAGATTGGAATGGAGTTCGGGTTAGAGAAATGCGCCAAGGTTAATTTGAAGAAAGGAAAACCTAATGGCATCCCCGAAGATCCTGAGCTTGTTGACAGAAGCGCTATACGACAGCTTTGCGCTGGAGGGACCTATACATACCTGGGCGTGCCACAGAGCCGCATTCAGGACGTGACATCTATAAAGGATACTCTCCGATGCAGATACAAACGTCTCATTCGACGGATATGGCCTTCCGAACTGTCGCCGAGGAACAAAGTATCTGCAACGAACATGCTTGCCGTCCCCGTAGTACTCTACTCATTTGGAGTAGTTCCATGGACGAAGGACGAGCTCAGAACCCTCGATATCGGGTCCACGACTTTACATCTCACGCCGTCAAGGTGGTCGCGGAATACTGAATCTTCAATGTCTTCGCAACAGGATTATTCTGAGTACAGCACATATGGTCGCAAATGGACAAGATCCTCTTCTTAAAATGGTCAGGAAACACAAAGAAGTGGGCAAAGGGGCGTTTTTGTACAAAGCAGCGGAGGAGACTGCTGCAACACTCGGCCTTGACTTCAATATTAGGTGTGAGCAAAATGCATCAAATCTTATCCATCTTGAATACTCACTCCTGAAGGCCGGATTAAGAAAGCACAGGAGAAAAACTTCCGCGAACAGCTCCTCGACAAGAGGATGCACGGCATCTTCCACAGAAATGTGGAAGATCAGTCGATGCCGTATGAGCTAACGTTTGCTTTCCTTAGATCACCCGGATTGAAGTCGGGCACGGAGGGCTTCATTTTGTCATGTCAAGACGGTGTCATTTCCACTCTAGCATACCGTCGCCACATTTTGAGCCAAGACATTCCCGATGATAGCTGCAGAGCGTGTCATGCACACCCCGAGCATCTAGCACACATACTATCTAGTTGTCCAACTCATGCGGGAACGACTTACATCCAAAGGCACAATGCGGCACTAAGAGTGCTTTATTACCATATCTGTCACTCTTATGGAATTACCCCAAGTACCTCTCCGCTAAGCGCTCCTAGAGAAATAGAGTCAATTGTCGAAAATGAGAAGTGCCGT